>JAMWET010000995.1:0-76252 GCA_024036415.1 Prochilodus magdalenae
GCAAAAAAGATAAGAAAAATAAGAAGAGAGAAAAGTAGTAAAAGGGAATGAATTGGAAATGAATGAAGAGGGTATGGAAATAGTTAAAGAGGGGAGAGAAGGGTAAAGGTAAAAGGAAGTGTATAAAAGAGATGAGAGAAGGAAAGGTGGAATGGCAGAGGTAAAAAGCGAGATGAGTATGACAACATTGTGTTAGAATGGTGGGAGATGGATAAAAATGAGGAGGGAGAAGGTTGAAAGGGCATTGTTGGGGGAAAGGAAACGGATTGAGGGGAGGACGCTAGGATTTTACAAGCTACAATGGTGGCTGCATCTTATGTCTCTAAGATGGAGCTGCGGTACTAAATGCATCTATTGGAATTTTACATAACTTTTTCTTGTGTTCTTTTTTATGTGCTCAACAACAACTAAAGGAGGCAGGACTTTCTCAGTGAACAGTGAATTATGGCATAGACTACAATTAACATATTGGATTCTTCTTATAGTCAGAAGCCAGGACCTGCTGACAATTTTGTAAATAGGTGCCATTACCACGTGTTCCTGACTGGACTTGGAGTCGCTTTTCTCTAAAACCTAGCTTTTTTTCTTCGTTTTGCCATGCTTCCTTTTTCGTGAATGTCCATCATCAGATGAAGATGACATAGAGGAGGAAGGTGGTGTGTCATCACTACCTGCAGATTCTGACCCTGTGTCTGCCAGACATACCTCTTCTCTGGAGACCTTTTTATCTATAAATGAAAAATAAAGGTTATAATGATTCTACAATACAATACAAAAAGTGAATGTAATGTGCCTCCACAACAAAGTCACCAAACCACTTCTTTTCCATAAAGCACACAGTTATCTATACTGCTGTATAAATGCTGTAGCATTCATATTTTCCCTCAGTGGAGCTAAGGGCTCCAGGCAACCCGCTAATTATAAGGGGTTTCTACATACTTTGATCACACATCTACAAATCTGCTTAATTTTAGCCATAGAGCATACCTCCATGCTTAAGAAATTAATTTTCCACAGAATATAATATCTTATTTACAAGACACATTAAGACGGGACACAAACCGCTGAGAAATCCCATTAAAGTGCTTGCTGACTAATATTAAATAATATATGCATTTAACATCCTATTACATTTTATTGTTAAAACACTACTAACTGTCTCTGTCTCTGCTAGGGGCTTCCCATAGTGCAAAATACAGTCTGAGGAAGATTCTCAGCATTTAGCATTTTCCACACAACCTAAATGTCCTGATAGTTTAGAGGAGTTGTAACATTATGAAAATATATTTCATGGTCATACAACACTGAGTAGAATAACGTCTTTGATAAGAAACCATTTTCTGTCCATTGCTAAAAATGATGCAGGAGTTATGAAGCTAGACCTATGTAAACAAAATACTGTTGTGCCACTGCGACACTCTGCACTGCAAGTTCAGACGTGTTTTAAACAAAAGTATCTAAAAAGTCTGAACTTTGACGGGACTGATCATTAGCAACTGCTGCTAGTGACATTTTAATACTTGCTAACCAAGTAATTCTATCCAAAAGGATTTTTATGTGGAAGTGGTTCTTGACTAGCAGAACTCATGGCTGTACAAGCAGCAATGTTAGTGACATTGTGACCATTCCGGGCAAAGGCTCAGAGGACTGTGGGAGGAACACTGCCATGCAAATTTCATGCTTTCCCTGCTTTAACACACCCACTACAAATAGTCAATAGTTGTTAACAAGCTGCTGTTTTGCATGGAGGTGATTCTTGACCGACATGGAGAGTTTATTGCTGTCACAAGCACCAATGTTAGAGACACTCACAGGACTATCAGAGAAACACTGCCATGCAAATTTAAATGCTCTCACTGCGTTAAAGAGCTAGGGTGCTTAGTTTTCCAAAATTATCTTATTGTTAACATCATTTTAACTGGTAAAGAGAGTGTTCACTGAGATGCTTGCACTACTATTCATTAAGTTTGCCCAAAGATGAATTCAGTAAACATTGATTTCCTACAAATTGTGTTGGAGGCAGTGAATACATTAACATGAGCAGGGCAGTATTCCAGGACCAGGGCTGAGAAGCACTGCACTATTAAATTTAACTAGCTAAAGGTAACTTACCCTTGTCTTTGATTTCCACTGGTCCTCGGGTTCTTTGTTTCTTGGTACTTCTTTTCCATATATACATAAACATATAAATCCACAACTTTTTTGACAAAACATACAGCTAATCCGATCACACAGTTTATGCTAGACACTTATTTTTATTAACACTATGTAACCTAATACATGAGGAAACATCCCTCCCTTTATTTTGGCAGATCGACTGAGGCTGTATAGTGCTTTTAAATATAATGGCTTAAACAGTTTAAATCCTGTATTAGACATACTCGAAGCACCTACAGCAGCTGCTGCTCTCAAGCTGCACCGGAATCTCTGCCGCTTTCATTCAAAACCCGAGAACAGAAACATCGTTATTGTTCGGCAGCCGATTAAAGAAGTCTGCATGTGCCCAATCAAACCCACGCTGTTGCTAAAGAACAGGTCATTCGTGGTAAAGTAAGCTAGCTGACAATGGCCAGAGATGTTAAATTATCTAAACAATTACTCAATTTAATTTGCCGTTGCAACAAATGTAAAGGCAGCAGAAGACTGCTGTGCATTTAGCCCTATTTGTTGGGAGATAATATTTTTGTAGAACTTGAATAGAGCTGGAAATTTAAATGCTTGTATGCATTCAACTCTTTTTCTTTTAATGATGTTGTAAAAGATACACACAGCCCTTCCACAAAGTAACACAGTCAAGTCGTGCTGGATCTCCGTTCATTAAATCCAGGGTTCCTTTGTGCAAGTGGATGGAGTACGTTTACAGGTAGCTAAAGTTGTCTACCAATACACTAAGTTTACAAATCATATTTAAACACCGTATTTAAATAAATAGTAGTATAATTAAAATAACATGTGCTATTGATGCATGTGACCCCTTAAAATCCCAGTCTTATTACACACTAAGACTTATTATTTGTAATCTAGCACCAGTAGTACAAGTGCATAACTGAGCTGATCCCTAGAGATTAGTCGAATATGTGTAACAAAATTGGGGACCAGCTGTTGGGACCATTGGCCTTTTACAAGGGGTTAGTTAATCCATGTTAAACAATGTAAAGAAAATATGTTAATTACTGCATATGTTATTTGCTTAGGCTTCTGCTAACTTTGCTGAATTTTGATAAGGTTTTCTCAAGGTCTTCAGCTGAGACAAATAGATTTAATAGAAGATGGAGTTGTCCAGAGCTCAACAACATTATCCAAAATCAAAGCAGCCTGCCTCAGCATTAGATATGAAAGGATTTCAGTATATGGATTTATCATGTACATCGCTATACTATTTGGGACACATCAGGACAGTTTCATGGAGTCAGTCTAGAGTAATGCATCAAAACTTGTTTGTTATAATAGCGACGAAAAGAAAGTGTTAACTTACGGTGCTTGCAATTCTTCTTATTATTCTTAGGGCAAATTTGTAATATTTCCTCATGCTGCAGTTTTTGAATGTATACCACCGAAACTTTTTTTACACAAATCGGGAGCACGTCTATACTCTTGCTCTGATTTTGAATTTGATTAAAACACTATCATTTTTTAGTCATCATTCTAGTGTAAATAATGTAAAGTTATAGACATAGAATACATTCATTAACACTTCATTTCTCTGAACCTAGCCCTCAGCCTTCACTAAGCGTTTAGTAGAACACTGTTACCACAAAAGTGCAATAAACAAAAGAGCTCTTATGAGCATAGTTACAAACACCTTGAATAACAAGGAATGTAATATGGATCCCTTCAGTAGGCTTACTGTGTGCTTAATCAGAATCAGAATCAGAAATACTTTATTAATCCCAGGGGGAAATTGCAGTTTTTACAGTAGCAACCATTTAGAATAAACAATAATAATTTACAACAAGAGAGAAATTTTCAATATGTACACATATATAAAGTCTTATAATACAATAAAGATAAAATAAAAGTAAAGTGGCTGTGGCTATATCATATGCTATTTATGTCCTGTATAACATTTAATTTATGCATGAACATGTAATTGATTTTGCAATAAGTACCAGTATATGTATTTTTAAACCATTGTGTATGATGATGTACTGAGGCAACACTTTACATGACTTTACACTTTACAGACCTTTTGCATAGCATATTTATAATATGTTACATAAACACTTTATAACATAAAATTAAAAGGAAAACAGTTCACTTACCATATTTCTGCAACATATTCTTCATTAAAGCCAAATTCATACAATATTTACAGATGTTACAATACCATATAGTGACCCTAACACTACTATTATTTCCCAAACCTATCCCTACTCTAACAGAAAGGGGTCAATAAAGTCAATGGTTTAAAAATACGAAAACAGTCAGCAGTTGTTATTTGAGACAACATCAAACAGCAGTTCACATATTAGCAATGAAGTACTAAACAAGTACTTTTTGGATCATGGTTTACTATTGGCTGACTTTTTGGCCAGACAGTAATGAAAAATATGAACTTGTGCCAACCATGTATGTCATTATGTTTGGTAATGAGGTCTATACCAAATCATCAGCTAACTTTTATGGTCAGATTAATTTAGGAGCTTAAGAGGCTACAAGATGAAATAGCACTAACCCATGTACCCATTTCACTTAACGTTTTCTATTTTACAGCCAGCAATAATGCCTGTTTCTCTGTTATTTTTAGTACAATTGTGGCCATTTTCGACCCACCTAGCAGAGAAAAAAGGTTGGGCCTTTGGCATGCTAGAGGTCAAAGGAGCTCGCAGACTGCCTGTCCTGAAAGAATGGTGCGAGGGGGACAATTCCAGGAACACATTAATGCCCTTAATCAGAAAGCACATCAGAGGAGGGTCTACTGTCTTCAGTAACTGTTGGAGGGCATATCAGCCTGCATTAAATGTTGAGGAATACAGACACCTTTCTGTTAATCACAGGGAGCATTTTGTTGATCCGCTTACTGGTTGTCATGTTACAAAGACAACAATACATCCAAACTTCTTAAGGATCACCTCAGGTACATCCAGTGGGATTGTTTTTTGGGTAGGAGACACAGCAAAGGCTCATTTGCACAGCTGAGCTGTATGCTTGTTTGCACCGTATTTGTTATCAACCATTATTGTTAAAAGAATAGTTTAGTGTTGTTTGGTTTTATATTAGCGTGGCAAAATTACTGTCTAATATAGTAATAATAACAATCAACTGTGTACCACTTATGTGTCAGATAGAGCTTAGATTGGAAAGGTATTTAAAATATAGTTTAATGTTTATAATAGATTTACTTTTTTATATTTGCCAGCTGGGTGTTAGGCAAAAAGACTCCAAGACTGACGTGTGCAGAATCAAAAGCCAGAAGCGGTTGATTAACAAACAGGCAATCGCAACAGGCAGCAGTAAACAGAGCAATAATGGGAGAGGACAGGTGGAGATCAGAACCAGATAAAGTAAGCATCGAGAGCGACCAAGTTTAAAGGGATTCAGAGATTCGGACCGGCGAGGAACAGCGCGAGAAACAGGAGATAGGCGAAAGAGTAATCGAGGAACAAAGGAAGTCGAAGCCGGAAGTGGATACTGATAGGAGAACACGGTCAGAATTGCTAAACAGGGTCTGGCAAAGCTTCGCAGAGAACACATGTAAACCAAGGCCTTAATACACACAGGTAGACTAGAACTCGGGCGATCTAGAGCGAATCAGGAATCCGAATGGGAGCTCATGGACATGACGTCATCGAGCGTAACCCTCTGGGAAGTGGAGTCCCGGAGAGCGGGGAAGCAGGGGACACCTGGAGGCATGACACTGGGTAGATACATTTTAAAGAATATGCTGTTGTATAAAGTGCGTTGGAGGTTGATGTCAACACACAGATCCATAAATCCTGTAAGCTTATTTATAGACTTTATATGTATGTTTCTATACATAAAATACAGATTTTCATTAGTTTTGTCAAATAAATTAATTTCACAGATTAAGTAACGGATGTGTTGAACATTTCCTATGACACTATTAGTATATAAGTACTAAACAACGATTAATATGTTATGCAGTTTTGTAGCAGTAGCATACAAGTTACATTTGATAGGTAGTGGTTGTTTTATAATGTCTTTAATCATTAATTAATGTAAATATTCTGCCCCTGCTCGTATGTAGCTACAAGCTCGGCAGATAGACAACAGGTTTCCCAAGAAAAGTCGGATGTCGAAATTCTTTTCAAAGCTTTACTTGAGTCTCACTGTAAAACTACAAAGCAGACACACAAAATACACCTCAGTTACATTCGTTTCCTCAGTGCACCCACGTGACATCGTACATTAAAATGAATAGAAACCAATACGTTAGCTTAAGGCCAGCGCCTATGGAAAAATCCATATAGATGCTAGCAGCTAGCATATACAAAGTAACTCGAGATATAGAACTTATTCTGTTATCAACCAAGGTTTACATCAGAGGAAGTCTCAGTACAAGATACACATCAATTGAACATGAAAGTACTTACAGGCAAATGTTTTCCTGGCCATACAAAACAGAATGAGAAAATGTGACTGTCTAGCTTCCTCATACAGCCCAAACCAGCTACGGCAACACAAAAGACACAATCAAACTTCACTGTGACAAATCCTGACCACTAGGGGTCTCCCTTTGCCCAATGTTTAGCAACAGAACATCACAATAAAAAAAAAATAATGTAAAAGTTACACTTTAAAATAAGTGGACAGTTCCTGTGTAGTTGTTATGTAGGAAGAGTGTAATTACAGAATGGTATTAATCCATGCGATTTGATCAGGTTATCAAGTTACAACACAGTTATTCCACAGTACTTACGTAAAAGTTACACTTTAAAATAAGTGGACAGTTCCTGTGTAGTTGTTATGTAGGTACTGTGTAATGTAGGGGTAAAATAGACATTAGTACAACACATTTAATTAACGTGTCTTAAAAGTTACATTATATAGAATAGGCTGTTACAACTATCAAGATACACTAATTACATGGGGCAAACTGAGGTTGATACACATGTGTCATTACACAACTTGTATTTCTGTAATCAATCTGTAACAATGACTAAATCATCTGTTACACTGTTGTTGCATATGTTGTTGTTGTTGTTTATATGTAATTACAGAGTTTTTTTTAACTCTGCTACACCATGTAAAGGCCATATCATGATTTTTATAACTCCAGTACATGACTGGATGGGCCTTAGATGAGTTGGCATGGAATTGCACATTGTTTAAAACCTTACACATTTCATTTGTATAACAGTATGTGACACTTAAAGGCTATTTTATCCCACCCACACACGCACTGAGGAGTCATATCCCCACAACCAAAACCCAGCGTAAATGGGCTCAGTGAATCTGAAGTGGAATGTATGTAGGTGGGTCAGTGTGTCTGTTTCAGGTGAGACAGTATAGAAGGACAGAGTGCCACCTGACCAATCTAGATACACTCCTACTCTGCGGGAGCTGGGACAAGGGGCAGGCACAGTGGTGGTTTTATTATTGTGACTTACAAAGTAAGAGTTATTAGAGCAGTGAAGACACCAGGACTGATTATTGCATCCAAACCTGCTGTCATTACCACTTTCTGTCCTACTAATTCCCTTATATGACACAGCTATTTCAACCTCCCCTCCACTCCACACAGCCTCCCAGTAACAACGTCCAGTCAGACTTTCTTTGCACAGGCACTGCCTACAACGTTCAAATCTATCTGGATGACAAGGATGCAATTGCTCCTCTCTCACACGTGTCAGGGTTCTCTTGTACTCAGACAGAGACAGGAGCCTGTTTGCTGTGTTTGGGTCCAGTGTAAGATCACAGGTATCTGCAAATACACACATACACACAGATTGAATGAAAATACAATAAACAAAAGTATGGTGAGAATGTATGTTAGTCTTACATTTCTTTAGTCTTGGTTTCATTCTGATCTTCCCTCCATGTTCTACCCTAAAAAATAAACATACACACACACACGGTATAATGTTTGGAAACAAGAGGAAAACATAATTCCAGGGTATCTTTTCCTAACTTCTGTTCTGATGAACCATCAATAGATCAACCGGAGTTGCCAAATACAAACAGATTTGCTACCAGAATTGTATAACTGAGGAGCTCTGAAGCTGTAGGTAGCAGCATTGTTTCTTGTTATGTCTGCCACTTCCTTTAGTTACAAAATGTTTTATGACCATCTTCAGAATCTTGTTACCAAATTTCTCCAGTATTTGCATGTGTGTGATTGTAAGTCATTCAGTTAGCTCACTCAAGTTTCTCCAGTTTGTAGTGTGGATCCTCCTGTAGATTACAGAGTATCATAATTCCAGACTCTCCTGGATAATTATAGGTTAAATCCAGTTCTTTCAAGTGGGAGGGGTTTGAGTTCAAAGCTGAAGCCAGATAAGAACAGCCTTCATGGGTAACCATACAGCCAGACAATCTGTAGAAAGCAGTGAACAAAACAGTCAGATAGTTACACTATTCACTGCCTACAAAGGAGAATTCTTCTCAGGCAGCAGCCTCATGGATACTGGTATGGTCAAAAAGAAAGCAGAAAGTTGACCTCAGTATTTCTAGGTTACAGTGTGAACTCTTCAGTCCAGCAGAAAGCATCTTTATCCCTGAATCTTGCAGGTCATTGTTACTCAGATCCAGGTCTTTCAGTGAGGAGTTTGCTGATTGTAGAGCTGACCACAGATTTTCAGAAACCACAAAGTTACAGATAGCTAATCTGTAAAGGAAGAGAAAGAAAGGAGAGCAGAGTAGGAGAAAAAAGTTTATTATGTTAATCAATTTATCATTTTGTATAGTTACAAGGAGACCAATTATAAACCAATTATAAAAACAATAATGTTAGTATCTAAAGTTTGTATTTTATTCTTTCTTGTATTTTATATTGTCACAGTTAAGAAAAAATTGAGTATCTTCAAAATCACACCTTTACAGGAGAGAGCAAACCCCTAATTTATTTTAATGTAAGTTAATGTAACCAAACTTTTATTCCAAGCAGTTTTGAGCCATTTCTGATGGTCCATTATTATGAAATTTTCACACAATGTATACAGAATTTCTGTATTCAAATGATACATAAAAGTAAAAACCAACGAAAACTGATATGCCTGTTTTTCATTGAGCAGCAACAAGATTGAAGAATGAATTCAAAAAACTTTCACCTGAGTATTTCCAGTTTACAGTGTGAATCCTTCAGTCCAGCACAGAGCACCTCCACTCCTGAATCCTGCAGATTGTTGTTACTGAGGTCTAGCTCTTTCAGGGAAGATTGTGCTGATTGTAGGGCAGAGCCTATAGTTTCACAGGAATCCATGCTTAGACAACAGCCAGCAAGTCTGCCAAAGTATAACAAATCAGTATATCAAACATTTTGATATACTGCAGGCAGGCCAGTTTACCACTCAGACCTCTCTGTGAAGCCATGTTGTTGTGAGGAAGCGGTATGTGGTTTAGCAGTGTCTTAATGAAATAAGCAAGGCCTTTCCTGAAAGAGACATTGTCTGGATGGGAGCATATGTTGTTCTAAAACCTAAAGTCTTGGCAAATTTATGTTAAGGAATATTTTTCTGAAAATGTTTCATAATTTTTAGACCCAGTGTTTGGTAAACCTCGTCCCATCTTCTTGCTGTTATAACACACTTAAATGAGTTAGATAAGGTTAGCCCTGTTAGAAAAAAGGAAAAACCTGTTGTAAATTCTATACCTTGAAAAAACTTTAATGTTCTCTTTAATATGTAGGAGAACTGAGCAAGAATGGATGATGTCTCATTTTCAGATTCATTATTTTATATCTGAAAGACCTGTGGTCTGTTTTTAATAATAGGGTTAGTTTATTAATGACTTAATAACTGCAATTATGCATAAGCTAAGGTTTCTTGTTTTCGATAGATTCTCTAGTAAGTGGGGTTCCCTATGATTAAGTACTATAATTGTTGTTCTTTTTGGAGAAAACCATGGATGTTATATTTTGCTTTCCTCTCCAAATAACAAAGTTGAGTACATCAGCTATAATTTTAGAGCAATGTTCCCAATAGCGTCTGGCTGCAGGCCCCCCTCTTACAGCTTCAGCAGGAGGACTTATCTGATGTATCTATTATTAAAATTTCCTTCTTTTTCTTTTCAAAATTATCTGCAGCATTTCACATGTATACAAACTGTAATTTATGCCTGAGTTAAGTCTGATTTGACTATGTAAGAGCAGTTTAAGTCACCTTAAATATTTTTAATATTAATACTTGTCATGAGCGGGTAAAAATACCTATACCAATAGACATTTTTAGGTCACAAGGCATTGATTCCAGCTGCAAAAGTGATGTAATATATAAAATATCAATCTCTCATACATTGACATTTAACTTAATTTACGTGTTTTTGTAATTTAAAATAAAAATATATACTGTACATATGTTCTACCATGCATGCAGTAACATGCTGTAATTATCTGCTATTATTGTCCTGTCATCAAGATTTATAATCCTCACATGTGGGACCATAGAAAACACAGGAGCAGCAGTCTTTACTTTTGCCCTTTTCAGACAATGGTAGGAAAATTATTTTTAATCAAGCTAAATCACGTTGTGTCATAATATTTAAATTTAACTAATATTTTGATTTATTGTTCTTAATATGTTCAAAAACACTGCAGAGTTCTTGCAACTTGTGAACTTAAGGGCATCTTGGAACATGGGAACACACTTATCCCATAACCACATTATCCACTAATTAAGGCATTTCTATCTATCTTATATGCTTTAGTTTTACTCAGAATATAATGAGGCCACTTAGCTCTTTGAATTTAACATTAACCTTATGTGGAATAAATGTAGATCATGTATGTATTCCTCCATGTATGTATTCCAGAAAAAGCTCTGTGGTATAATCATCATCGTACATATTCAACCTTTGAAACAGATGGCCAGAAATGTAATCAGAATTAGAGCACTATCTAGAGCACGTTAGGAAAATAACAAAAATAAATAGCTGCAGGCTGCAACTTCTGGGGCCAAGCGTCTCTCAGCCTGTACAGACAACATAGCCAACACTGCCTACACCACATTCATCACTCAGTGGTCCTTCGGCACCATCTAGTGGTCAAGAAAAAGACGTGTTCAATGAAGGACATAAAGAAACATACTGACTTGAAACACAAATTGAAGAGGGCCACTAAGTCCTATTCAAGCCAAAATTTGCTGTCATGCTCTGATTACCAATCGATGTACATAATCTATATATTTATATTTGGACATATGTTTGATCATAATTGGGCAGTCCTGATATAATTATAGTCACTTATGTCAGAAAACCCAAAAAGGGAAGTTCTTGAAAACAACAGATTCAAAGGCAGGCAATGGAGTCAGTACAACCTGGTCACACTTATTAAATCACATGTTGGAACATTTTGTTATGCAGCAAAGTCAGACCTGTTTTACTAAATATTTGATTTCAGCCTTCTCAGATTGTTTCTAGATCAATAAATCAAGAAAATTAAAATTACTAGCTGTGTTTCATAAGAAATGCCTAGCCAGCTTTCATTCGTGGTATTTGGCACTACGTTCAAAGAAGGAGATAAAGAAAAACTAAAACGAAATATATCCCTCTTGTTCTGCTTGATCCTAGTTCAGCATTCCACAATACACCACTCTGTCTCACTAGATAGGCTAGAAACCTTTGTAGGAGTTACAGGAAAAATTATTAGAATACATGGCATACACTTCTGCTGCTATGCAGATGACACGCAGATGACACTGGCTGATATCTCAGCCAGACCAGATGACACATTGTAACTTAGTAAGATGGAGGACTGTGTAGGATATTAAAAGACTGGTTGGCTTGGAACTTCCTCCAACTGAACTCAAATCAAACAGAAGTTCTTCTTCTTGGTCCCAAAGCTGCTAGAACCAAGCTGTCTATATTACCACACAGTCTGAATAGCTTCTTAGTCACACCAGGTACCTCTGTAAAAAGTATGGGTGTCATGATTGATCCTGATCTGGCCTTTGATGAACATATTTCTAATATTACCAGAATAGCTTTTCTACATCTATGCAGTACTGCTAAATTAAAAAATGCATTGTCCCTACAGGATGCAGAACAGCTAGTTCACAGCTTTATTACTTCAAGACTGGATTATTGTAATGCCCTGCTTTCTGGTTGTTCCAGCAAAAGCCTTAAACATCACTTAGTCCAGAACACTGCACGAGAATTAGAGAACCTGACCATATAAGCCCAGTCTTATCAACATTGCACTGGTTACCAGTTTAATTCTGTAAATATTCTTCTCATTAGATATAAAGCTCTAAATATCTGTTGCTAAAGGCCCTATACCAATAAATTTGACGTATCTTGACTTGACTCATAGTGTTTTATTCTAGTGTATAGTGTGTAAGAATTTGTAAATAAAATGCACAATAAAAGTGTATATAAAAAAACTCTGCCTCTTGTGTGAGACCCCAGATGAGCCAACCAGACCCTTCTTCAAATTTTCTCCCATTTCCTTGGAGGAATTAGGAGATGTTGCGCATGTTTTGCATCCTTCTGCTTCTCCTGGTAAAATCCCAGCAAAAAATTGGGCATTGACTTATTATTAATTATAAGTTGGTGATGGTCCTACTTTATTTTTATTATATTAACTTTTCTTGGAAAAACTAAACTAAACTTTTGTCAGGAATGAATGTACTTTGACATGCATCAAGCTAAAAGTTGTCTTTATTTGATCAGCAACAAACACATCACAACAGAATCATAAACAGGTTGAGGCTGAGAAAGAGAGACAAGCCAGTGCCGAAAACCAGAGAGTCAGATACAAGCAAACTCATCCAGGGGAAGATTCAAGTGAGTACACCAGAGAGCAGAAGGAGACAGATGTCTTTTATACAGATAACGAAGTCAAACAGGCGTCATATGGAGGACAGAAGAGCTTCTTAAAGAAGACGTTACAGGTCTGTGTGAAAGAAATCTTGCTTGTTTGTTATTGATCAAATACTTATTTTCCACCATAATTTACAAATAAATTCTTAAATCCTACAATGTGATTTCCTGGATTTTTTTCTCATTTTGTCTCTCATAGTTAAAGTGCACCTATGATGAAAATTACAGACCTCTCTCATCTTTCTAAGTAGGACAACTTGCACAATTAGTGGTGGACTAAATACTTTTTTGCCCCACTGTACGTATATTCTGGGAATGTCCAGTGCTTGTGTCTTTTTTGGAGTGATTTATTTGGAATTAAGTTTGAGATGTCATTTGTGAATTTTAACATTGGGTAAGTGTTTCAGTTTGTAGGAAAGGATTATACATATTTGCTTCAGAGGTCAGAGTACTCAGAGACATGATAAATAGAGTGGTAATTGTGTTTATGGACTATATGATGAACATGTCCACCAAGTCAAGGCAGTGTTAAAAAGACTCTTAGACCATCAATTGCATGTCAAAGCAGAGAAATTTAAGTTCCGTGTCCAAGAACTCATCTTTTTGGGGTACAACATTAGACCAAGTTGTGTTACCATGAACGCTGACAAGGTCAGTGCAGTGGTAAATTGGCTCCGGCCTAAGACTGTCAAAAAACTGCAGCATTTCTTGGGCTTTGCTAACTTCTGTCATTGCTTTATTAAAAGTTTCAGCTCTGTAGCAGCTACCCTAACCTCGCTGCTCAAAGGCAACAAGAACTTGGACTGGTCCATGGCTGCAGAACAAGCCTTCGCAGCATTAAAGGAGAAGTTCACCACGGCCCCAGTTCTAAAGCACTCCAAACCTGATCTTATTTTTCAATCGGTTCAACTTCTCCGTCACTTATTGACCTGGGTTCAAGAATGGCAAAGTTGACGGCAGCAGAAGTGAACCAGAGACCATTGCTCCCCGGTCCTGCTAATTAGTTCCAGTTGTGTGGGATTTTGACAGTGAAATCCAGGCCGAACGAGCCTCTGACCCCACCCCTGCTAACTGCCTGGAGGGTAAAATCTATGTGCCCACCTATATGCGTAACCGCTTAGTTAGTTTAGTTCATGCTGCTTCTAGTACAGGTCATCCTGGCATACAGCGCACCACTAATGTATTACGTCGCAAGTACTGGTGGCCCCTTCCATGGAGGACATTTGTCATTTATGGGTTCTCTAAAGCCTGCAGGTTGATACCCCTGAGGAAACTGCCCACAGCCTGGGAAATGGTGGAGACCTTGTTTGAATATGTATTTAGGTTTTACGGATTACCGAAGGACATTGTATCTGATAAATGTCCCCAGTTTACATCCCAAGTATGGAGAGCCTTTTGCAAGGTGCTTAACATACACGTGAGTCTGAGTTCTGGTTATCATCCAGAGTCCAATGGCCGAGTTGAAAGGCTCAAGGTTGAAATAGAATGCTTCTTTCGCTCCTATTGCCATCGTCACCAACATGATTGGAGCTCCTTTGTTCCCTGGGCCAAATATGCTCAAAATTCCCTGACGAGCTCGCCTACTGGACTCACCCCCTTCCAATGTGTTCTAGGGTTCCAAACACGATTTCTTCCCTTTGACATTGAACCCAGCAATGTACCAGCTGTTGATGAGTAGAAGAACAGGAACCAACAGACATGGGAAGAGGATCATGTCCGGCTTCAAAGGTGTGTTCGCCATATGAAAACACAGGCAGATCGGAGTACCACACCACAGTTCCAAGTCAGACAGAGGGTCTGGCTTTCTGCAAGAGATTTGAAACTCAAACTACCACCCAAGAAGTTAAGTTCACATTTTGTTGGCCCTTTTAAATTCCTCCAGCAGATCACCACCATGTCTTATCGTTTAGAACTCCCTTCCCAGTATCATATCACTTTCCATGTTTCTCTTCTCAAACCCTTTTATCTTCTTCTCCAGACCCGGGGTCTGTAACTGAAAACCCCCCTCCGCTGGACATTGACGGGTCCCCGGCCTATAGTGTATGTCCCTTATTGGACTCCAAGCGCCGAGGAGGCCGTCTGCTCTACCTTGTAGACTAGGAGGGTTATACCGAGGAGCAGGCTTGGGGTCCTGCGCGTGATATCCTCGACCCCTCATTGACTGAGGAGCTTCACCACGAGCACCCTGATCACCCATCTCCTCGTCCCAGGGGTCGTCCTCAGCGCGGAGTCCGGGGGTCGGTTGAGGCCAACCGTCAAGTGGGGGATGATGTTACTAGTGGCTCTGGTATCGCATCTCCCCACCACAGGAGGATGCACTCACCTCAGTTCTAATCTGCTCACCTGTTTCCTGTTTAGGCATTCACACTGTATTTAAGGACCCATTACCTGTACTCATATGTGACCTCTTGTTTGGTTTCACCTGCACTTTAAAGCGTTCTCATCATCTGTCATTTCCTGGTTCTTGATCTCATTTTTGTGTTTTCAACCTTGATTTTGAATATTCCTTGTCTGCTTTGTTTGCCTGATCTTCATACACCATTAAAAACTTGCTTTTGGATTCAGACCCTGGTCTCGTGTGACACAAACACTGTAGGTTTGATAGCTAAAAATAAGGTATATGTTATATAAGCTATGCAATCCCTAAAGTCTGCAAATAACCATGTAAGCTATCAGACAGTATTCTATCTTCTGTTTAACAGCCTGCAGTATTTATTATTATTATTACTTATTTTTTATTTTATACTGCAGGGTCTGCAGCATTTCTATGTTTTTAGTTAATTGGGGGCCTTCTCCCAACCTGCAAAGTCTGGGCTTGTACCCTACACAATTAAAAAAATCAAGTTCAAGTTTTTCCAGGGGTTTATTTGTCATATGGCACACAAATACATGTCATGTCGGGGGAGGGGGTTTTATGTATTGAAAAAATGCTTGTTGGTGGAGGCCTCCAGGGGTTGGTGGCTCTATGGGGGGAGACCACCAAAAAACTATACCTTCCCCTATCCCCACTACTTAAAACCCCCCCCATGAAAATAAGGGAGAGGATAGTTCATAAAGTTATTTTGGGGGTAAGGGGGTTAAAATAAATAACCAACTTAACACAAAATATACACAAAATACAGAATATACAGAGAACAGGGGGCGATCTTTTTCTTCCCATTTTTTATTTTATTGAGAAATGGCAGGGGGTCAAAAAAATAGGTTGTCCCAAATGAATCGTGCAGTTTTTCTCCACAAAAAATCTGTTTTTTGTTTACATTTTACAGGGGGGTTGGGTTATTTATTTATAGATTTGGAAAGGACATTTTTATTTTCAACTGAAGGGGAGTTGTGGTTGGGTTTTAGGAAAAAGAGTAGGAGTCATCCCCTTCATCCAATACCTTAACTGTAAATATTTAAAGAATTGATTGGAAATAAATAAAATAAAATGTTCTCTGACTTGTCTAAAGCTGGTAAGAGCCATTAATAATAAAAAAGTTTTGTGCTATTTTCCACCCAATAATTTGACATATTGTCTCCAATACTTGGGTCAGGCACTTTTAATACTCTACTGTTCTAACAGTCTGTTTTAAAGCTGGAGTCTGATCCTCGTATCATAGAGTTTCTTCTGCCTTATTCTCTTTACTACTGTTTAGTAGGGCCACCTTATTTGAAGTGGAATAAAAAGTGTCCTCCAAGCCTTCGGTCAGAGTATCTAGATCGGTGGATTTGGCTAATGGAATTTGATAGGTCTGGGAGGTAATGCGTCTAACACAGTAGTCCGCGGATGATAGAAATCATGTTCATTTACAATGTAGATGTAGGGGATCGTATGCTGCCTTGTCAAGTTCTTCATTTAAAACTATAAATTTCCTGGTTCAACAACTAAATGATTCAGCTTATTGCCAACAATCTAGGTTAAGTAGACATTCAACCTTTGAGGAAGGTGAATGAAAGTCCCACATTCTACACAGAAATTCAATGAGAACTATGAACTTTGGGTGGTTGTAAAATATTCATTACAAGTGACTGTGTCCTTAACATCTGGGCATAGCACAGGTACACTCAGAGCCATTTTGCATGCATTTACTCTTTTCCTGGCATGCAATCTCTTTCACTTTACTGTTGTAACTTCTTAGCCGTATCTAACTGTTCTAAAGTTAAGTGGCACCATTAGTTTCATAATATAAGTTGAATTAATTCTCAGTGTTTAGGGCCAGAGCCAGCTCTACTACCTGAGAAGACTGAGGTCTTTTGGTGTAGGAGACTGCTGAGGATGTTCTATGAATCTGCAGTGTCCAGTGCCAACTTTTATGCCATTGTGTCTTGGGGTAGCAGTATTACAGTCAAGGACACCAGTAGGTTCAACAAGACTATCAGGAAGGCCGGCTCAGTACTGGGGATGAAGCTGGACACAGTGGAAATGGTGGCAGAGAGATGGAAGCTGGCAAACGTGTCAGTATTCTTGAGGAACCCCTCTCACCCACTCCACAGCACACTACAGGGACAGAGGAGCACACTGAGCAGCAGACTGCTCCTGCCCTGCTGCAGGAAGGAAGGAATGCTTCCGCAGGTCATTTATCCCTGCAGCCATTAGACTCTACTGTCTTCCATCATCTGTTCCCATTCACCCATCCTCCATCACCTGCTGTCACTAACCCATCCTCAATCACCTGTTCCCATTCACCCATCCTCCATCACCTGCTGTCATTAACCCATCCTCCATCACCTTCTCTCATTCACCCGTCCTCCATCACCAGTTCTCATTCACCCATCCTCCATCACCTGCTTTCGTTAACCCATCCTCAATCACCTGTTCCCATTCACCCATCCTCCATCACCTGCTGTCATTAACCCATCCTCAATCACCTCTTCCCATTCACCCACCCTTCATCACCTGCTGTCATTAACCCATCCTCAATCACCTGTTCCCATTCACCCATCCTCCATCACCTGCTGTCATTAACCCATCCTCCGTCACCTGCTGTCATTAATCCATCCTCAATCACCTGTTCCCATTCACCCATCCTCCATCACCTGCTGTCATTAACCCATCCTCAATCACCTCTTCCCATTCACCCACCCTTCATCACCTGCTGTCATTAACCCATCCTCAGTCACCTGTTCCCATTCACCCATCCGCCATCACCTGTTCTCATTAACCCATCCTCCATCACCTGCTGTCACTAACCCATCCTCAATCACCTGTTCCCATTCACCCATCCTCCATCACCTGCTGTCATTAACCCATCCTCCATCACCTTCTCTCATTCACCCGTCCTCAATCACCAGTTCTCATTCACCCATCCTCCATCACCTGCTTTCGTTAACCCATCCTCAATCACCTGTTCCCATTCACCCATCCTCCATCACCTGCTGTCATTAACCCATCCTCAATCACCTGCTCTCACTAACCGATCTTCAATCACCTGTTCCCATTCACCCATCCTCCATCACCTGCTGTCATTAACCCATCCTCCATCACCTTCTCTCATTCACCCGTCCTCAATCACCAGTTCTCATTCACCCATCCTCCATCACCTGCTGTCATTAACCCATCCTCAATCACCTGTTCCCATTCACCCATCCTCCATCACCTGCTGTCATTAACCCATCCTCCGTCACCTGCTGTCATTAATCCATCCTCAATCACCTGTTCCCATTCATGGCCTTCCTGCCATCACCCTGCTGTCATTAAACCCATCCTCAAGCTGGGACACCTCCCTTCCCATTCACCCACCCTTCATCACCTGCTGTCATTAACCCATCCTCAGTCACCTGTTCCCATTCACCCATCCGCCATCACCTGTTCTCATTAACCCATCCTCCATCACCTTCTCTCATTAACCCATCCTCCATCACCTGCTCTCACTAACCGATCCTCAATCACCTGTTCCCATTTACCCATCCTCCATCACCTGCTGTCATTCACCCATCCTCCATCACCTGCTGTCATTAACCCATCCTCAATCACCTGTTCCCATTCACCCATCCTCCATCACCTGCTGTCATTAACCCATCCCTCCATCACTGCTTTCTCCTCATTCACCCGGTAAGAAAAATCCTCCATCACCATGTTTCTCACATTCACCCATCCTCCATCACCTGCTGTCATTAACCCATCCTCCATCACCTGTTCCCATTCACCCATCCTCCATCACCTGCTGTCATTAACCCATCCTCAATCACCTGTTCCCATTCACCCATCCTCCATCACCTTCTCTCATTAACCCATCCGCCGTCACCTGCTGTCATTAATCCATCCTCAATCACCTGTTCTCATTAACCCATCCGCCGTCACCTGCTGTCATTAATCCATCCTCAATCACCTGTTCTCATTAACCCATCCTCCATCACCTTCTCTCATTAACCCATCCTCAATCACCTGTTCCCATTCACCCATCCTCCATCACCTGCTGTCATTGATCCATCCTCCATCACCTTCACTCATTCACCCATCCTCCATCCCCTGCTGTCATTAACCCATCCTCAATCACCTGTTCCCATTCACCCATCCTCCATCACCTGCTGTCATTAACCCATCCTCAATCACCTGTTCCCATTCACCCATCCTCCATCACCTGCTGTCATTAACCCATCCTCCATCACCTTCTCTCATTCTATGATGTTCTCTGCAATTGTCTACTTTCCAGCATTTCAGTACTAAGTATTAATGTAATCCATATATTTAATTCTACCTACTGCACATCTTCCTATACCTTGTACTTTTACACTTTAAGAAGAACCACATCTACATTTTATTGTATTATATTACGTTTTTATTTTTTATTTTTTTATTTGTTTTGTTTTATATATTGTATTTATTCATATTGCTTTTATAGCTTCTGTGTGTACTATGTGTCTCACCAGTATGTAAGCTGCTGTAACACTCTAATTTCCCCCTGGGATCTATACAATCTTGTCTCTTTTTTAAATTCATGCATGTCTCTTTGTAGTATGGATAACAACAAAGGGTCAACTGACATAATTAACAAACAGTGAAGCTCACTTACAAACTTTCACAAATCTTACTGCACTGCACTGCAACTCAGTGAAACTCCTAAGTATATAAGCTTACTGAACACTTTATTAGGTCCAATTAATTTTACTAGCTGACCATATAGGACACTCTGTAGCTGTACAGTTACAGATTGTAGTCCATCTGTTTCTCTGTATACGGTAGGGACCCCCGCAAGACCACCACAAAGCAGATACTATGTGGGTGGTGAATCATTCTCAGCACTGCAGTGACACTGATTTAGTGGGTGTGTTGGTGTGTGTTGTATTGGTGTGAACGGATCAGACACAATGTATGTAGATACAATGAGGCACAGCAAATGTAATGTGTTCAGTCAGTGTATGTTATATAATATAAATATCAACTCACAGAGCTTTTCTGCAGACACTTACGACTGGGACCAGTCTTCTGTAACCCTCTGTAGATGTGTTGTATTTCTTCAGGTCGAGCTCATCCAGCTTCTCACTTGACTGAAGCATGAAGGCTAGTGCTGAACACTGTCCAGGTGAGAGCTCGATTTCTGATATTTTCTCTGATTTTAGGTACTCTTGAAGCTCTCTGGAGAGTGACTCATCATTCATTTCAGACAGACAGAGGAACAGATTAATGGATCTCTCAGCTGAAATACGAACTTGATCGTTTTTGATTATATTCTTGATGTACTCTGTAGTTTCTTCTGAGTTGCTCTGTATGGATATCAGTAGACCCTGTAGAAGTCTTTGATTGGAATCTAATGAAATGCCCATAAGGAAACGGAGGAAAAGATCGAGGTATCCATTCTGGCTATGTACAGCTTTATTCACTGCTCCCATCAAAAGCACCTCCAATGGAACAGGATTCTCAGACAACTCTTTGTAATGTGAGTTAAACACCTGCAGTGTCTCCTTGTTCTTATTCTCATAGCAGTGAAACACATAGACAGCAGCCAAGAACTCCTGAAAGCTCAGATGAACAAAGCAGTAGACCTTCCGCTGGTACAGCCCACATTCCTCCCTAAAGATCTCAGTGAAGATCCCAGAATACACTGAGGCATCAGCAACACCAATCCCGCTCTCTCTCAGGTCCTCTTCATAGAACATCACAGTTACCCTCATCAGCTGTTTGAAAAGCCAGTTCAGCCAGTTTTTAAGAGAATGGTTTGTCTGTTGGACTCCAGCATGTTTTCTTTGGTTTGGGCTTTCGTCGTCTTTTCTCCTCCTCATACTTCTCATTCTTCATGCATGTCCTCTGAGTGAGCAGGCAGTGTGCGTACATCTCAGTCTCTAGTTTCGTTCTAGGCGATTTCTGTAGTATCCTGTTTCATGATCTGCTGAAGAACAGTGGCTGAGATCCAACAGAAGACTGGAATGTGACACATGATGTGGAGGCTCCTCACTGTCTTAATGTGGGAGATGATTCTCCTGGCTTGGTCTTCATCACTGATCTTCTTCCTGAAGTACTCCTCCTTTTGTGGGTCACTGAACCCCTGGATTTCTGTCACACGGTTGATGTACTGAGGAGGGATCTGATTGGCTGCTACTGGTCGGGAGGTTATCCAGATTAGAGCAGAGGGTAGTAGATCTCCTTTGATGAGGTTTGTGATTAACACTCCCACTGATGATGTCATATTGATGTCAGATACCTTCTCACAATCTTCAAAGCTCAGAGGAATTCTGCATTCATCCAGACCATCAAATATAAACACAGCTTTGATCTGGTCACATATCTTTGTGTCCAGGTCTTTGAGGTCAGGATGGAAGTCACACAGAAGGTCATGTAAACTGTATGGATCATCTTTAATCAGGTTCAGCTCCCGGAACGGAAGCACAAACATCAACTCTACATCCTGATTGGCTTTTCCTTCAGCCCAGTCCAGAATGAACTTCTGCACAGAGACAGTTTTTCCAATGCCAGCGATGCCCTTCGTCAGGACATTTCTGAGCTTTTTTGCCTGTTTTGTTATATTAGCAGCTTCTATGGTCTTTTCTTGTATGTTTTCTTTGGGACATTTAAGAGGTGTAAAGATATCTAAGTAGTTGATTGTAGTGATCTGTAGGTGTTTCTTACGTGTTTTATTTAGCTGTGAAACTTCATGTTCTGTATTCACTCCTTCATTCTCTCCCTCTGTGATGTAGAGCTGTGCGTAAATCCAGTTCAGTGGGGTTTTATTCTCTTGTGCGCCATTTCCCTCAAACAGAATCTCATACTTGTTCTTTATGCTGCTTTTGTAGATTTTTTGAAGGTCATCATTCACCTGTTTAAAAGGAACTTGCTGCATGTGTCCAAATTCCTCCACCAGATTGTGTGTCTGTTGTACTGCTTCTGTGGATCTCTGTCTAATGGCGTTTAAACACAGAAAGACATATCAGTAATATATAATATCAGTAACCTAAAATATTATATTAAAGTAATTGCATTATAGTTGAGTTTTCTAGTGTCTTGACTAGCTGCAGTAGAGGGAGTTCCAGCAATATAATGGTCTGGAAAATGGCATGGACTTGTTGGCTACTTTCATGACTGCACCTGTACCATGAGCCCTCCCAACAAATCAGATTTATGTGCTCTGTCTCTTTGCATGTGTTAATTTTCACCTGTTACATGTAGCCATGATTAAAGAAACACATGTAAAATGTGTATACCATATGAATAGAGCATCTTAAAAGCCAAGTCATGTCAAAAATAAATATTCATTCATTATGAAGCTATGAATAAGTATTTGGGATAGGCATGGATACTTGCTTACTTGAGTACTTGATTGAGGTGCCAGTACTTTAAAACTAACAAAATCACAATTCTGGAATTAAATACTGTACATTACAGAAATATAATAAATAAATCTTGACAACACACCACAAACCGAGGTTCTAAAATAGCAGCTCTATGTTTGAATGTTTGTGATGTTGGAAAAGTGGCTGAATCAAGTAACAAGCTTCAAACACACTATGACACCCACCCTGCCAACATCTCTTCTAAAATCAAAGGTATGAATATTATATATTATATTATAATAGTTTCAAATAATGTCAATTAAATTCTTGTCAGATCATAAGTTAATGCTTAACTATTGAACATTAAGTTACATTAAACAAATAATTTTGCTACTGTCATTTATTTTAAAGTGTATTTGTTAAAAAAGTTACTGTAACGGTAATCAGATTACAGGTTTGTTTTAAAATCAGAGATGATTACTGACAGGATTACGTTACAATCCCATACAAGACCAAACATCTGGCATGTTTTTTTATGCTAGTTTGTAAAGAGAATGAAGTCTTGTGAGCAGTGGAGTTGATTTTCTCATAATCAATTTCTTTCTTCTTCAGTGTTTGGGATGATGGCAGTAAAATGCTGATCTGTGTAAATAATCATTCTCTGCAACTAAGATGATCAGCCCCCTCAGGTTTGTGTGGCTGCTGAAACTGTGGAGAGTTAATGGAATGGAGAGTTACATCACAACCCTGATGAATTCAGCCTCAATTTATAAGCAACGTTAATGACACCATTTTCACAACTCAAACAGTTCAAATGAATCCTTTTTAAATAGGCAATCCTTGAATGGAGGTACAAACAGCACATACAAAGGGTTTTTATGAAATTTGGTGGGTAGGTTTGACATCCACAAACTTGGTGTGTTGGTTCAGCCAGGTTTACCATGAAAACTACAGCATGCTTCCAGAATAAACAAAACAGCAGTCAGGTCACTATGGGTGGTTTTGATTCAAATACAGAGCTTGCTAACACTTTTAATTGTTTTATGACTGATTTGAAATGGTTTATTTTGGTCATTATATTTTGGGGTTATCTACAAAACCTGTAGATAATCAGCACTTTGACACAGACCAAAGTGATCTTCTCTCAAGATTAGTAAACAAGAGCCATATTCCTGACATCTGTGGTAAATTTAATCTTGTGCAATAGAATTGATTCATGCATTTTATTACATTGTTAATAGGTCTCTACAGGTATAGCTTGTACCTAAGAAAATGTAATCCTGAACAGAAGTGATTTTTAACTACACTGAAATATCCGCTGTTGTTAAAGCAGCAGTTATAAGAACTACCTTTTCCTCCAGACTTCATTCTACTCAATAACACTAATGAAAGTGTTTGCAGGTACTGATATATACCACTGTTTTAGCAGTTGAGTTGACCTTGGTGCCAAGGTGCTTCTCAATGCCTGTCATCGTGCCTCTCAACACCACAGCGGTGTGGCTGTTTCTTAACATAACGTATCACCAGTGCCACCCACAGATCAACTGTGCAGAACATTAGCTCCTCACAAATGTACAGGCTTTATAATGACCAGTTTTCCTTTTCTACCTTAAAAGGTGCACAGTGTAAGATGGAACAAGAAATAAAAGATGACTTCACCCATCAAGAAGAGCAAGTGTTGTATTCTGCACAGAGGATCTGTGTATGTGCACTGGTGACTGATTTAGAACAACAGCTACAACAACATCACTAACTTTTAACAAGAAGCTGGTGCAAGCCATTATTTGGTAATTTTCTTCTTGATCATTATTTGGTCATTCTCTGCATCTTGGTTTTGTGGTTTAAGACATAAACCACAGGCATTTTGAGGGTCTCTGATAGATCTCCCTCTGTAGAACAACCCTCCATATGCTGTTCACACCATAGCAAGTGATGTGAAGTCAAACTACCTATGAAACTGTGGGTTTGGTCAGAAATCTTAAATAACTATGTGCTTGAAGCACTTTGTCTATGGCCCACACAGAGGAGTTATGGATGCCATAGTCGCTTTATGTACTACAAACCAAACTCCCACTGAAAGTCAACTGAATACGTATACATTTAAATATTAATGGATAATATCTAACTTATTCACTAAAATATTCCATCATATTTACAGAGCTCATGAGCTTTTTTATGTTGCATAAGCACATAACTCTTTAAAGTTATGAATGATATACATGTAAAAATTGATGACTGGCTAACATAGATTTCAGGATGAATGTTTTCTTTAATTTTTATCAATACATTTCTACAGACCTCTGATCAACACGAAAGTTACATACAGCCATCGTTGGACTGCCATTCTCCACTGCTGAAGGTTACATTCACAGTCATGGAACAAAATGTTTACTGTGTGCAATTTTTTTTTATTACTAATCATATTAGCCTGAATGGTAATTACTCACTCTGGGATGAAGGGTACAGCTTTACTGCTGAAGGTTAGGGGGTCCACCTTGGACTGGTCACTCCTCATAGACACACAGCTGGGTTCTCTCTCTCCACTGCTGAAGTTTAGAAGGTCCCCCTTGGACTGGTCACTCATAGACACACAACTGGGTTCTCTCTCTCCACTGTTGAAGGTTAGGGGGTCCCACTTGGACTGGTCACTCATAGACACACAACTGGGTTCTCTCTCTCCACTGCTGAAGGTTAGGGGGTCCCCCTTGGACTGATCACTCATAGACACACAACTGGGTTCTCTCTCTCCACTGCTGAAGTCTAGAGGGTCCCCCTTGGACTGATCACTCATAGACACACAACTGGGTTCTCTCTCTCCACTGCTGAAGGCTAGAGGGTCCCCCTTGGACTGGTCACTCATAGACACACAACTGGGTTCTCTCTCTCCACTGCTGAAGGCTAGAGGGTCCCCCTTGGACTGGTTACTTCTCATAGACACACAACTGGGTTCTCTCTCTCCACTGCTGAAGGTTAGAGGGTCCCCCTTGGACTGGTCACTACTCATAGGCACACAGCTGGGTTCTCTCTCTCCACTGCTGAAGGTTAGGGGGTCCCCCATGGACTGGTCACTACTCATAGGGACACAACTGGTTTTTCTCCCACACTGCTGAAGGTTAGGGAGTCCTCCTTGAGCTGGTCACTAGTCATAGACACACAACTGGGCTCTCTCTCTCCACTGCTGAAGCTTAGATGGTCCCCCATGGACTGGTCACTCATCATAGACACACAACTGGGCTCTCTCTCTCCACTGCTGAAGGTTAGAGAGTCTTCCTTGGACTGGTCACTCCTCATAGACACAGAGCTGGGTTCTCTCTCTCCACTGCTGGAGGCTAGAGGGTCCCCCTTGGACTGGTCACTTCTCATAGACACACAGCTGGGTTCTCTCTCTCCACTGCTGGAAGCTAGAGGGTCCCTCTTGGACTGATCACTCATAGACACACAACTGGGTTCTCTCTCTCCAGTGTTGAAGGTTAGGGGGTCTCCCATGGACTGGTCACTCCTCATAGACACAGAGCTGGGTTCTCTCTCTTCACTGTGGGTGGTTAGAGGGTCCCCCTTGGACTGGTCACTCCTCATAGACAAACAACTGGGTTCTCTCTTTCCACTGCTGAAGTTTAGAGGGTCCCCCTTGGACTGGTCACTCATAGACACATAACTCGGTTCTCTCTCTCCACTGCTGAAGGTTAGGGGGTCCCCCTTGGACTGGTCACTCCTAATAGCCACACAGCTGCGTCCTTGAGATCCTGCATGCGTTTCACTAAAAGCAGTTGATCTGCAATGAGAATAGTTTAGTAAAACTCATTCAGTATTAGGATAAGACTTTCAATCTGTTCAACCTGGGTAAGAACTGCCTGCATGTTTCTTACTTTGGGTCAGAGGTTCCTCCTCTCCTGCTGGAGTCCTGAAGCTCCATCATAGAGTATACACACGCACACACACACTGAACTGCTACCTGTAGGTAATCCATAAAAAGATTGGCTGGTTTACAGTGAGACTCCATCCGTGATGATCACACAGAAGCACCATGTGTAAATAGACTAAATAAAATTAGCCTCTGTGTAAATAAACTCAGCCCTCATACTATTTATTTAGTGTGCTAGTTAGTTGAAGCTAATGCTAGTAGCTAACATTACCTATACTAGCTACTGGCTTTCCATCTTGACATCAAAACACAGTAGATTAAAGTTGATCCTCACTATGGAGCTCTCAGTTTTAGATGAGCTGCTCCAACCGGCACACACGGACACAATCACACAGCATGGACTGCTAGGTTTCTCCACATAGTCCACCATTTTGGTTCCATAGGTCTGTTGTTGTTGTATGTAAATGTTGTGGGTGTAAATATTAATGATTTGAAGGAACAACAGTGTTTGAGGTTCACAGTATGTGGGCTCTATGTACTGAACTCTCCATATTACACCAACACAGTGTAGAACCATTTAACTTTCTGAAGCAGCATTAAATGTCTTTTTTCTAATAGTAAGGTACCAAAAGCGGAGAGGGGACAGTTTAGACCTTCATATCCAATCATAAAATCCGTGAGGAAAATAAGTATTTGAACACCCTGCGACTTTTAAAGTTCTCCCACTTAGAAATCATGGAGGGGTCTGAAATTTTCATCTCAGGTGCATGTCCACTGTGAGAGACATAATCTAAAAAAAAATCCAGAAATCACAATGTATGATTTTTTTATAATTTATTCGTGTGTTACTGGTGCAAATAAGTATTTGAACACCTCCCATAAGCAAAAATTCTGGCCCTCAAAGACTGTTAGTCCGCCTTTAAAAACTCCACCTCCACTCAACTTATTATTATAGATTAGAAGCACCTGTTTGAGGTCGTTAGCTGCATAAAGACACCTGTCCACCCCACACAATCAGTAAGACTCCAACTACTAACATGGCTAAGACCAAAGAGCTGTCCAAAGACATCAGAGACAAAATTGTTGACCTCCACAAGGCTGGAAAGGGCTACGGGGCAATTGCCAAGCAGCTTGGTGAAAAAAGATCAACTGTTGAAGCAATTATTAGAAAATGGAAGAAGCTAAACATGACTGTCAGTCTCCCTCGGACTGGGGCCCCACGCAAGATCTCACCTGGTGGCGTATCAGTGATCCTAAGAAAGGTGAGGAATCAGCCCAGAACTACACGGGAGGAGCTGGTCAATGACCTGAAGAGAGCTGGCACCACTGTTTCCACGGTTACTGTGGGTAATACACTAAGACCTCATAGTTTAAAGTCATGCATGGCACGGAACGTTCCCCTGCTTAAATCAGCACACGTCCAGGCCCGCCTTAAGTTTGCCCATGACCATTTGGATGATCCAGAGGAGTCATGGGAGAAAATTCTGTGGTCAGATGGTCTTAATTCCACTCGCCGTGTTTGGAGGACGAAGAATGATGAGTACCATCCTGAACATCATCCCTACTGTGAAGCATGGGGGTGGAAGCACAAGGACACAAACAGGCTCAACAAGATTATCAGGAAGGCCAGGATCCACTCACCTGTGCTTGATCACCTGTTATTCCATAAGCACTGTATACACCTCTATATTTCCTGCAATAGTACTTGAATATTATTGTAACAACCTTATTCCATATATCTACCTACTGCACATCTGTGTTACATCTTGCTATGCCTTGTACATTTGCATTGTTCAATTGTATTCTATTACATATTTTTTATAACTTTATTTAACATTTTTGTTTTTTATTTGTTTAATATTTTCTATTTATTATTATTTTATTTTTGTAGCTTCTATGTGTACCATGTGTCTCACTGGGTATGTACGTTTCTGTAACACTCTAATTTCCCTTTGTAATCAAAAAAGTGTTAGCTTATCTCATCTTACTACTACTACTACATCTTACTTACTACGGCAGTAATGCACCACTGGAATCCACCTTCCTTGTAAAGAGTCTTTGTTTCCCTTTCTCACTTCGCAAGGTATTACCTTAGTTTTTCCAGAGAACTCTAAGAATCTATTTCTGTTTTCTACATTTAACCTAGTTTGTAGTTTTTACTCTTTGGCTTCTCCTCTTTTGGTTTATTTTGTTGTGTTCTTTTCTTTCTGGTTTATGATTTTAGCTTTGCCCATTACTGCTCTTTTACTGTTAAACTGCCAGCAAGAAAGCTCTGAATGAGCTGGGTACATAGCTCTGCAATGCTTACTTGTCCTGGTGGACAATTTTAATACATTATTTAAACACCCTGTCTCGGTCCAGAATGATAAAATGGTTGAACTTTGTTTTCATTTGAAACAAAACAGTGTCTTATTACATTAGCTGTGCATTTAAAGCAGGTTAGTTTATTGTAACAGTCCCCTTACTGACCTCTCCAAAACCATTAGACACCTGCAAGAATAGTAACCAAGCCAAAGAGATATGAACACATTGTTCAATTGCTCAGCCTTATCTCAGTCAACTACAGAAAACATTTTAAACACTACTACTGTTCTATAAATCAGTATAATGTAATATAATATAATATAATATAATATAATATAATATAATATAACTAATTGTAGCTGATTACCTAAATGAAATACAGAGCAATTTTCTTTGTTTTCTCATATTCTGGATGCAAAATATTCAGTATATTTTCTTACCTGCCTTATCTCAAAACACAGTTTATGATCCCAGATCCAAGAAACCAATACTGTACATTTCATTTTCACTTTAAACTGGATTGAACAGAATTATTTCAACACCTAGGGAGGAAGGAGATGGAGATGACTGATGTGATGTTTTACTCAACCAATCAGAATACTCTCTGTACCTTCCTTGCAGAGTAGGTGAGAGTAGGGCAATCCTTAAATAAAACCTGAAAGACAGCTTTGTTTTCAGTGTAAGACTAATGGTATGCAATGACTGTTTGTCATTTTCACCATTTCACAGACAAGTGCATTTCACACAAAATTCTTCCTGAGGCAATTTGTGCCCTATGTTTTTATAAAGATCCTAACTATAATAAACCAAGCCACAATGCATGATCTGATTCCCACAGGATACATTCAGTCATTACATAATCACATCTTGCACAGACATTTTGGTAACAGTGTGTTATCTGATGATACATGTGAAGATAATATAATGTAAACATGATTGTGATAAAGTAAACAATGAATAAGGGTGGGGGTCCCACAATCAAGCCTTATATGCCCCCCACCCTCCCTGTCTACATGGTGTGGTGTTGTGTGTGTAAAGCTGATTTGTGATGGTGTCTATTGTAAAAAACCTCCACACAGATAAACCTAATCAAATGGAGCTGAATGTGCAGAGTGTGTGTTCAATGCTGTGTGTGTGTGTGTTTAATGCTGTGTGTGTGTCTAATGCTGTGTGTGTGTGTTTAATGCTGTGTGTGTGTGTGTTTAATGCTGTGTGTGTGTGTTTAATGCTGTGTGTGTGTTTAATGCTGTGTGTGTGTGTGTGTCTAATGCTGTGTGTGTTTAATGCTGTGTGTGTGTGTGTTTAATGCTGTGTGTGTGTGTTTAATGCTGTGTGTGTGTGTCTAATGCTGTGTGTGTTTAATGCTCTGTGTGTGTGTGTCTAATGCTGTGTGTGTGTGTGTCTAATGCTGTGTGTGTTTAATGCTGTGTGTGTGTGTTTAATGCTGTGTGTGTGTGTTTAATGCTGTGTGTGTGTGTCTAATGCTGTGTGTGTTTAATGCTGTGTGTGTTTAATGCTGTGTGTGTGTGTTTAATGCTGTGTTTGTCTAATGCTGTGTGTGTTTAATGCTGTGTGTGTGTGTGTTTAATGCTGTGTGTGTGTGTCTAATGCTGTGTGTTTAATGCTGTGTTTGTGTGTGTTTAATGCTGTGTGTGTGTGTCTAATGCTGTGTGTGTTTAATGCTGTGTGTGTGTTTAATGCTGTGTGTGTGTGTGTCTAATGCTGTGTGTGTTTAATGCTGTGTGTGTGTGTCTAATGCTGTGTTTGTCTAATGCTGTGTGTGTTTAATGCTGTGTGTGTGTGTGTTTAATGCTGTGTGTGTGTGTGTCTAATGCTGTGTGTGTTTAATGCTGTGTGTGTGTGTGTCTAATGCTGTGTGTTTTTAATGCTGTGTGTGTGTGTGTTTAATGCTGTGTGTGTGTGTTTAATGCTGTGTGTGTGTGTGTGTCTAATGCTGTGTGTGTTTAATGCTGTGTGTGTGTGTGTGTGTTTAATGCTGTGTGTGTGTTTAATACTGTGTGTTTGTGTGTTTAATGCTGTGTGTGTGTGTGTTTAATACTGTGTGTGTGTGTGTGTTTAATGCTGTGTGTGTGTGTTTAATACTATATGTGTGTGTGTTTAATGCTGTGTGTTTAATGCTGTGTGTGTGTGTGTGTTTAATGCTGTGTGTGTGTGTTTAATGCTGTGTGTGTGTGTTTGTTTAATGCTGTGTGTGTTTAATACTGTGTGTGTTTGTGTGTTTAATGCTGTGTGTGTGTGTTTAATGCTGTGTGTGTGTGTGTGTGTTTAATGCTGTGTGTGTGTGTGTTTAATACTATATGTGTGTGTGTTTAATGCTGCGTGCGTGTTTAATGGTGTGTGTGTGTGTCTAATGCTAACGCAGATTCCGTTCCTAAAGAGCCAGTGTGAAGGCTAGCAGCTCCAAGATAAAACTGAACATATAGCTGCTTTCACATGCGTCTACAATAGAGTTTAAACTCTACACAGTGCTGGTGTTAGTGTGTGTACTGTGTTCAGTGTCCTGTTGCTGTATCTGTGCTTTTGCTGTGCTGAAATAAAGCTTGATTTTGGACATTGTGAGTTGTGTTATTGTAATGAATGGTGATGGTCAGTGTTGGTAGAGAGGGAGTTCAGCTGTAGGGTCAGTGCAGTTCTGTGTGCGGTTCTTGAGGGAGTGTGTCTGAATGAAGCTGAACATCTGGTGACAGTGCTGCTCTATTCTGGGAGAAAGAGGACCACTCAGGCCTGTTCATGCAGATCTGAGTTTCACCCCACTGCTCTCTCTCTCTCTCTCTCTCTCTCTCTCTCTCTCTGTCTGACTGTTTACTGCTTAATGCTGCTTCTTAGTGTTCAGCTGGGTGGGCTGTGCGGAGGGGGGCTGATTTATCTATCTATCTATCTATAATGTTCTGATTAATATCAGATTTAATCCATGGTGTGTTCGTGCTAGGTGTAGGTTGGCTGTAGTCAGTCCATGACAGTCTAATACGTCTATACAGTGTATATGATCATATCTTACACCAGCACTCTTATCACCACATGATCTCTCTGTCCTTCTCGATGGGCACTGTGTCAGATCAGACAGTCATAGTGTCTTAAATCTGTCCCTGGTCTTGATCAGACACTGCTAACACTGCATGTTGGGTGCTGACCAATCATCGTTTATGTTCTTGCATGAGTTCCCCTATCCTCACTCCATTACATTACATCCATTGATTCTGAGAAATAGCACCATATGTTTTGTGAGATGATTTCTGCGGTCGTATAAACAGACAGAAGTATTTTAAAATTCATGTTAATGCAGCGTTTATTGTTTTGAATGATTCTATTTTTAAATGCAGGTTCACACACTGGTGCAGACATTCAGCACTGAGGTGCACCACGGTACAGAGTGTAAGGCCTGGAGCTGTTTCTATGCGTTTCGCTCTATCGTCCATGCGCACGCTGCAGTTAAGGTGACCGGCAACAGAGCTTTTTCAAACTTCCTTCCAGGGCAAAGATGTATTCAGAAACGTCAATTTTCAGTGTTGTTGTGGAAACAAGGATAGAAAGATTTTGGCTTGTGACGTTACAGTGTGCACCGTTGACTCCTTTATCTATCTATCTATCTATCTATCTATCTATCTATCTATCTATCTACACACACATACATATATATACAGTGGGGTGCGAAAGTTTGGGCAGCCTTGTTAATTTTCCTGATTTACCTTTATAAAGCATTGATTGTTTGGATAAAAAAAAATTCAGTTAAATATATCATATAGGGGAGAAACACAGTCATATTTGAAATTAAGTTTATATGAATTACAGAAAGTGTGCAATAATTGTCTAAACAAAATTAGGCAGGTGCATACATTTTGGCACCAAAAAAACCCCTCAATATTTAGTAGATCCTCCTTTCGCAGAAATAACAGCCTCTAAAGGCTTCCTATAGCTTCTAATGAGAGTCTGGATTGTGGCTGAAGGTATTTTAGACCATTCTTCTTTACAAAACATCTCTAGTTCATTCAGGTTTGATGGTTTCCGAGCATGGACAGCTCTCTTTAAGTGACACCACAGATTTTCAATAATATTCAGGTCTGGGGACTGAGATGGCCATTCCAGAACGTTGTACTTGTTCCTCTGCATGAATGCATTAGTAGATTTTGAGCAGTGTTTAGGGTTGTTGTCTTGTTGGAAGATCCAGCCCCTGCACAGCTTCAGCTTTGTCACTGATTCCTGGACATTGGTCTCCAGAATCTGCTGATATTGATTGGAATCAATGCGTCCCTCAACTTTAACAAGATTCCCAGTCTCTGTACTGGCCACACAGCCCCACAGCATGATGGAACCACCACCAAATTTAACTGTAGGTAGCAGGTGTTTTTCTTGGAGTGCTGTGTTCTTTTTCCTCCATGCATAACAGCCCTTGTTATGCCCAAATAACTCTATTTTAGTTTCATCAGTCCACAGCACCTTATTCCAAAATGAAGCTGGCTTGTCCAAATGTGCTTTAGCATACCTCAAGAAGCTCTGTTTGTGATGTGGGCGGAGAAAAGGCTTCCTCTGCATCACTCTCCCATACAGCATCTCCTTGTGTAAAGGGTGCCAAATAGTTGAACGATGCACAGTGACTCCATCAGCAGCAAGATCATGTTGTAGGTCTTTGGTGCTGGTCTGTGGGTTGACTCTGACTGTTCTCAACATCCTTCGCTTCTGTTTATTCGAAATTTTTCTTGGTCTGCCACTTCAAGCCTTGACTTGAACTGTGCCTGTGGTCTTCCATTTTCTCACAATGTTTCTCACAGTGGAGACTGAAAGCTGAAATCTCTAAGATAGCTTTCTGTACCCTTCCCCTAAACCATGACGGTGAACAATCTTTGTTTTCAGGTCATTTGAAAGTTGTTTTGAGACGCCCATGCTGCGACTCTTCAGAGAAGATGCAAAGAAGAGAAAAACTTACAATTGCCCCCCTTAAATACCCTTTCTCATAATTGGAGTCACCTGGGTATGGAGGTCAAGGGTCACTGAACTTACCAAACCAAATTTGAGTTCCAATAATTTGTTCTAAAGGTTTTGAAATCAATAAAATGATAACAGTGCCCAAATTTATGCACCCGCCTACTTTTGTTTAACCAATTATTGCACACTTTCTGTAAATCATATAAACGTCATTTCACTTCTCAAATATCAATGTTTGTGATGATATATATATATATATATATATATATATATATATATATATGATATATAAAAACTGAATTTTTTTATCCAAACAATCAATGCTTTATAAAGCTAAATCACGAAAATTAACAAGGCTGCCCAAACTTTCACACCCCACTGTATATATGTATATATATCCAAAAATTGTAGACAGCATGGCAGTGGATAGGCAGTGTGATATGCAATAACGCTGTTTGACCAGCAGATGGTGCCATGGTACATGAATGTGTTTTGAGTCCAGGTGGTGCAGATACTGTGAAAACACTTTTATCTACATACCTTCACTTCTAACTTCCTGGTTGTAATATCTAATAAAAATAGAACAAGTCACGTGATCACTCCTCAACATATGACCTACTGCTGCTACCAAGTAACCGAAATGTTAATTTCAGAGCATCGTAGATGAATATTTCAATACTTTAAACATAAAGTCGACATGTCAAATGTTTGATTTCTGCTAAATATACAGCTCTGGAAGAAATACCAGACTACTACAGTTTTTCTAAAATCAGCATCTCCACATGTACAGCAACCTTCACACAGGGCGAAGATGTATTCAGGAATGTCAATTTTATATATATATATATATATATATATATATATATATATATATATATATATATATATATATATATATATAGAATGCCCCATGGAGGTCACTGCTAACCCAGCACTCCCATCACGCAGATGCTGTGTTCCAAACCGCACACTACAGCACTAAACAGTGTGTTCAGTAGTGCAGCACTGTTAAAGTAGATTAATTATTGCAGCATGTTCAGAATATCGGTATGTGGTTTAGCATGCAGCCAGTTTTCTTTAGGCTTAGGGTTGTATCACCGCCTGCTCGTTTAGCTGCTCTTGACAGCACATAACACTGTGGTTTTCCAGAGCTTGTCTTGACAACGGTGGAAGTCCCCTTTTAAAGAAATACCTGTGCTTGTGTGGGCAAGGCCTGACTTTATTTCTCTGCCTGCTAATTTTAACTGTGTTACATTACACCCAGAATTGAATCACAAAAAGTCATAGTAAATAAAAATAATAAAAACAATACCAATAATAAGAAGAAGGATAATACATTATTGGATCGCCACAGCACTACTCTATTGAACAGTGACAGACTTGAAGCAGTTCATAGTTTCCTTCAGCTACTGATACCATGATGTGATGAAACTGAAATGAGCTCCAACTGGTTTCTCTGTTTCTGAAAAAAAAAACAAAAAAACAATGAAAACAAGTTTGGTCACATTGTCTGTACTGTGCAGGCTCTGTGTATAAGACGGAGTGCTTCTGTGGAAGGAGATGCACTACTGAAATAGATCTTCTCGGCTGGTGTTGGTGGTCAGTAATGATTTCTCTTTTAGCTCTGCTGTAAATAAACATGGCTGAACATGGACATTCTCACTAAATTACATCAAAAAGGTAACAATGTTTTAGTTGCCTCGCAGATATTACACATTTTCTCTCTGTTAGTGATCATAACCTTTAGCGTGATATAGATTTTCAAGCTGAAAGAGTGTAGAGAGGTGAAATACTCATAAAGCGAGGCTACACTGGTAGATAAAGATGGTTCTTAGCTCTTATATGAACAGAAACAGTGACTTTATATTTGGGTTGTGTTTATTTAAGTAAAACTGATCAATAACGTATGAACTGTAAAACAGGTCAGATTGGACAGCTTCTCTGAATGTTACTGGGGTGAATTTCTGAGTTCTGTCATTTTGTGTTCCATTATTCTTCATCCTCATACAGAGATTGTAGACAGCATGACAGTGGATAGGCAGTGTGATATGCAGTAACGCTGTTTGACCAGCAGATGGTGCCATGGTACATGACTGTGTTTTGAGTCCAGGTGGTGCAGATACTGTGAAAACACTTTTACCTACATACCTTCACTTCTAACTTCCTGGTTGTAATATCTAATATTAATAGCACAAGTCACGTGATCACTCCTCAACATATGACCTCACGGTATGCACTACTACTGCTACCAAGTAACCGAAGTGTTAATTTCAGAGCATCGTAGATGGAATATTTCTATACTTTAAACAAGAAGTCCACATGTCAAATGTTTGACTTTTGCTAAATATACAGCTCTGGAAGAAATACCAGACTACTCCAGTTTTTCTAAAATCAGCATCTCCACATATACAGCAGCCTTCACACAGAACCTCTTCACACTGGCCAAAGGAGCTGAAGAGAAAGGTTCTAACTAGGTTCTTCTAGCTTTACTGGCAGATACAGTGAGCATCAGGTTCCTTCCATCCTGAAGATTTTAAACACAGCTCTTCAAAAGAACAAGGTCAAGCAGCAAACACACAGGACAACACAGCTACAGACTGGCAGAGGGCCAAAGCCCCTGTCTACTCACCGTGATGAGTGCCACCTCATTCCAATGTCCCTTACCCACCGTAAGATGACCTCGAGTGACCTACAGAGAGACTGGCGAGCGGTGGCTGGGGTGAAACACACAGTGAGCATGGTTCTAAAAACAGACTTCTGGAGGTCAGTAGTGATTTTCTAAATAAACAGATCTAATACAATATCTGATCTGGAATTTGGCAGACATGTCTCCAGCAGTGTAGAGAATAAAACAGAACTGAGGAATTCTGGTTCAACACAAACCCAGAACCTGTACAACTAGAGACACTGATCACTTTCAGGGTGGGCTATCGTTTTTTCCAGAGCTGTATGGTGAGGAACTGCACAGTAGTTGCATTTCCATAAATTGTAAACACTGTAAAACAATAACCTATTTACAAGATATTATGGCTGGACAATACCCTGTCATCAGTGCAGACACAGAAGTCTGTCACCATAGCAGTACATGTAATCAGAAATACAGACAAATAGATCCATAACAATATCCTGTATTATATGATAACACCATTGAAGATGACTTAGATTAGAAAAGAATAATTAGATCAGATTGAACTTTTATTGTCATTGTGCAGAGTACAGCTACAGAGCCAACAAAGTGCAGTTAGCATCCGTTAGCAGGAGAAAGTTCTTCCTGAGCCTGCTTCTGTACCTCCTGCCAGATGGAAGGAGGGTAAATATCTGTGATTAGGATGAGAAATGTCCTTAGTGATGTTTCTCACTTTGCCCAGACAGTGATAAATGGTTTCAGTGGTGGATACCCAGGTGCCAGTGCGGTCTGATGCTGAACAGTCGCCATACCACACTGAGATGGTACTCTCAATGGTACAGCGGTGAAGGTCCACCAGTGGCATTAAACGGTTCCATCTCAGACAGGAAATCTTTGCAGCGGCTAGTGAAGAGTGGCTAGTCCATCACTGAGTCAAGCTCCACTGCCGTTGTCGTAAGCACATCTATGTCAGTTGGTGTAATAGGAATACATGCAGCATCAGGAAGGACCCCTCTTATTCATCACACTCACCGTTTACACCACTCTATGTGTCAGTTATAACTATTATTGATAGTGTGGACCAACAGCTAGTCAGGATTTTTTGCCTGTATACACATAATTAGCTTGTTAATGTGATGCTTAAATAAGAAAGTATTATTTGATAAGGCACTTATATTCTGTGTCTCTCTCGATGTTGGATCCTGTCAGGGTGTTGATATTTACAGTGTTAAAATCATTATTGTTGGTTCTGGAAAACAGCATTTAGTTTTCTTTGCAGTCAAGTGGTGGAGACAGCAAGATATTAAATAAGACTGGACAGAGGACTGAACCTTGTGGAACCCCTCTAGTGACAGATCCTGCAGCAGATCTATGATACTCTCTGGGGCACCTGGTGACACTGTCAAATCTGGCAGCAGATTTAAGATACTGACAAAGTTGTGGAAAAATGAATGACTGGGGAGTTCACTTGAGAGCACAGTGCAGTCATCTGTTCATCCACTTAGCTTTGCTTAGCTTTACCGTCCAAGGTACTAGGGCAGCAGGCAGTGCCCCTACCTCCATGCATGCCCCCTCAGGCTCATATCCAATATGATCACATGAGTTGATTCCAACACAAAGTCTTCTCCATCTTTGATTTTATATAGTAAAAAGATTCATCCTGCAGGTACTGATTTCCTCTAACTCAGCAGGAAGCTGAGTAGAGGCACGCATGAAGGTAAAATGCTCTGGGGCTTTTAAAATGAAACCAAGGTTTGAATTTAGGAACACCTTAGTTTATTGAACTTACAAGTTGACTATATATTCTTTTCAAGTGCCCTCACCACTTATAGCTGCGCAGGCCTGTGAGGATGAACTTCATTCAAACATTTTTTCAGAGACAGGTGGAGGGACAACATGCGGTCACATGAATTGCAGATGAAATACTTATTATTGAAGAAGGGGACACTGAAGTAACTGTTGTACTGTGACTGGTACTGTGCTGCGTCTTTCCCTCACAGGTTCTTACCCATCATGCAAGGTTACCAGTTTACCCTACAAATCTGCCTGATTTGAAAGTACAGTGCAAAAAATGATACATTTGTGGGGTGTGTCTCTGTTTGGACTTCTTTTTATTTTTACTTTAACTTTTTTATATGAATGTACACTCATCATCAAACGAAAAGTTGCACAAATAATTTCACCCAGAAGGAATCAACCTAATTAGCCATCACTTTTGACTGATTATCATTCATTGTTAACTTCTTTCAGGGAAAGGAATGTAGGCACTACAGAGCCCAACTGTGTGTCTATGAAGACTGACCGGTCTATGGGGGACACTCCAAAATTCTACAGTGGAGGAGAAGGATGCAGCTGTGTGTCTATGAAGACTGATCGGTCTATGGGGGACACTCCTGAGTTCTGCAGTGGAGGAGAAGGACAAAGCTGTGTGTCTATAAAGACTGACTGGTCTATGGGGGACACTCCTGAGTTCTGCAGTGGAGGAGAAGGACAAAGCTGTGTGTCTATAAAGACTGACTGGTCTATGGGGGACACTCCTGAGTTCTGCAATGGGGGAGGAGGATGTAGCTGTGTGTCTGTGAAGACTGACTGGTCAATGGGGGACACTCCTGATTTATCCAGGGGTGGAGGAAAACACAGCTGTGTGTCTATGAAGACTGACTGGTCTATGGGGGACACTCCTGATTTATCCAGGGGTGGAGGAAAACACAGCTGTGTGTCTATGAAGACTGACTGGTCTATGGGGGACACTCCTGATTTATCCAGGGGTGGAGGAAAACACAGCTGTGTGTCTATGAAGACTGACTGGTCTATGGGGGACACTCCTGATTTATCCAGTGGTGGAGGAAAACACAGCTGTGTGTCTATGAAGACCGACTGGTCTATGGGGGACACTCCTGATTTATCCAGTGGTGGAGGAAAACACAGCTGTGTGTCTATGAAGACAGACTGGTCTATGAGGGACACTCCTGATTTCTGCATTGGGGAAGGAGGGCTCAGGTTTGTATCTATGAAGACTTACTGGTCTATGGGGGACACTCCTGATTTCTGCAGTGAAGGAGGAAGACTTTGGTTGGGGGACACTCTTGATTTGTGTAGTAGAACTGTACCTTCTTACCCAGAGTAAGATAGAACCCTTCGGTGTAACAATATAAATGATAATTAAAACTTATAATTATTCTCAGGAATAACCTAGGTGTGTAATTATACAGACAAGAACACATGAAAGACATTGAAGAACACACTGAAAATGTTTTAGAGTATTTATCTTGCTGTGTTTTATTTCCATTAGGAAGTCCTCCGCTAAACCACCACGGCAGATAAACACTCTGGTACAGCAAAAGGGACACCTGCAGCAAACCACAACACCTACAAAACATTTTTACCAAGCAGAAATTTGCAGAGTCTCAAAGAAACACAAAGTCAGCATGAAGAACAAGTACGAGAACTTATTTGAGGGAGTAAAAATAGAAGAGAATAAAACTCTCCTGAACCAGATTTACACACAGCTCTACATCACAAAGGGACAGAGTGAGTTGGTGAATGAAGAACATGAGATTTTACAGATGGAGAAATACACATACAAGACACTACAATCAACTGTGTAGAGATATTTAAAGCTCTCCTGGGTCCAAAAGGAGAAATAGACTATGGCAAGACCATTACAGGTGTGACTGCTAAAGGTATCAGACACAAACAACAAAAGAAAGAAAAAGACAAAAGAGGATCAAATATGCCAGAGATCAGAAGTGTCCTGACTAAAGGCATCGCTGGAATTGGGAAAACTGTCTCTGTGCAGAAGTTCATTCTGGACTGGGCTGAAGGAAAAGCCAATCAGGATGTAGCGTTGATGTTTGAGCTTCCATTCCGGGAGCTGAACCTGATTAAAGATGATCCATACAGTCTTCATGGACTTCTGTGTGCCTTCCATCCTGACCTCAAAGACTTGGACCCAAAGATATATGACCAGATCAAAGCCGTGTTCATATTTGATGGTCTGGATGAAAACAGAATTCCACTGGACTTTCTACAGAGTGAGAAGGTATCTGACATCACTATGACATCATCAGTGGGTGTGTTGATGACGAACCTCATCAAAGGAGAACTCCTACCCTCTGCTCTAATCTGGATCACCTCCCGACCAGCAGCAGCCAATCAGATCCCTCCTCAGTACATCAACCGTGTGACAGAAATCCAGGGGTTCAATGACAAACAGAAGGAGGAGTACTTCAGGAAGAGGATCAATGATGAAGACCAAGCCAGGAGAATCATCTCCCACATTAAGACAGTGAGGAGCCTCCACATCATGTGTCACATTCCAGTCTTCTGCTGGATCTCAGCCACTGTTCTTCAGCAGGTCATGAAACAGGGTTCTACAGAAATCCCCAGAACTCTGACTGAGATGTACTCACACTTTCTGCTCACTCAGACACACATGAAGAACGAGAAGTATGAGGAGAAAGACGAGAGAGACCCAAAGAACCTGCTGGAGTCCAACAGAACCATTCTTCTAAAACTGGCTGAACTGGCTTTCAAACAGCTGATGAAGGGCAATGTGATGTTCTATGAAGAGGACCTGAGAGAAAGCAGGATTGATATCACTGATGCCTCAGTGTATTCTGGGATCTTCACTGAGATCTTTAGGGAGGAATGTGGGCTGTACCAGCGGAAGGTCTACTGCTTTGTTCATCTGAGCTTTCAGGAGTTCCTGGCTGCTGTCTATGTGTTTCACTGCTACCAGAATAAGAACATGGAAGCGCTGCAGGTTTTTATTCCATCGTACAGAGGGTGGTCTGAGCATGATCTGCTGGAGGAGCTGCTAATGGGAGCAGTGAATAAAGCAGTAGAGAGTCCGAATGGACACCTGGATCTTTTCCTTCGATTCCTGCTGGGAATCTCACTGAAGTCCAGTGAGAGACTTCGGGGTCTATTGATACCCACACAGAGCAGCTCAGACAAACTGATACAGTACATAAAGAAGTTAATCAAAGGAGAGGATAAACTATTCCATATTTCAATTGAGAGATCCATAAATCTTTTCCTCTGCCTATCTGAAATAAATGGCCAGTCTCTCTCCATGGAAATTGAACAGTATTTAAAATCAGAGAAACATTTAGAGACCAAGCTCTCTCCTGGACAGTGTTCAGCATTAGCCTGCATGCTTCTGACCTCTGAGGAGGTGCTGGATGAGCTAGACTTGAAGAAATACAATGCATCAGAGGAAGGTTATAGAAGACTGATCCCAGCAGTGACTTCCTGCAGAAAAGCTCAGTGAGTATAATTTCTACATTTACATTTAAGGCATTTAGCAGATGCTCTTATCCAGAGCGACTTACAACCGTGCTTAGTGTTCTGCTGGATAATATTCCAGCTAGTATAGGAAGTTTAGAGCCTAAAACTCACCACGAGCTCAGACACTGCCCGAACAGGGGCCAGTGTCTACATTCACAACTGCCTACTGCCTATGGAGCCTATGAGATCCATAAAAATGGGACACCTACTGACAATCTAGGACAACACTTTACTGGAGTTTCAGAGTTTGTGGAAATTCATACAAGTGCCCTTGCTCTACTCAACCTAACTGAAATGTGAAAGCAAGACTGAGAATTAGACACAAACAATAAAAAATATCACATATTGGCAAAATGAGGGAAATGATAAAAAAAAAAAATCATACAGCACAATAAACCACTAAAGTAAATGATCTTGTGGTGCTGTATGAAAGTTTTCATGTCTAGCATACTAGGCGAACCATATAGTCAGTAAATTGTTCGCTTTAAACCCACTAGAAGCTAAAAATGCATGTGCAAAGATAAATGGTGGCTGAAGGGTGTAAAAAACACCGGCAACCATATCAAACATAATAATACTCATATCTAGTTAGCTTGTTTAATTGTCACTTGCTTCTTACAAATGTATTAGTGTACAAGTGAAACTGTGAAAAAAAACCTTGACATACTGGACAACAAACAAATAATAAAGTCCAACTGTATTGTATCTTTATCCATTTGCAGACTAGCTGGCTGTAATCTCACTATAAACTCCTGTAAAACTCTCCGCTGTGCTCTACAATCAACAACCATTAGTCTAAAGGAGCTGAACCTTAGTAACAATGATCTGCAAGATTCAGGAGTGGAGATGCTCTTTCTCGGGCTAAAGAATCTGCAGTGTACCCTGGAGCTACTCAGGTGAATTTCCTGTGAATTCTTGCGTACATAGAGAGATGTTATGAGAGAAGCTTAAGTTCTCAAGATACCAACAGCATAATTCATTTAACTGTTTTTAGAATTTCATTGCTTTGTTTACTGTGACATTGTCAGTAAATTTAGTCATTTCTAATGTACACATGATATATGTTTTCTGTTATTTAATTCCAAAATGCCTTTTAGATACACTGTTACTATAATGTCTCTTTGAGTCTAGTTTTAAATGTGGAGAGTGTGTCTGATTCCCGAACAGATAATGGGAGAAGATTCCAGAGTTTCGGGCTACGCAAGAAAAGGCTCGACCACCTGCTTTGGTTCTTCTGAACCTAGGTACTGTCAGCAGGCCGCTATTTTGTGAGCGGAGCGCACGCGTGGGTACGTATGAGTAAAGTAGTTCACTGAGATACTGAGGGGCCAGACCGTTCACTGATTTGTATGTAAGGAGTAGAATCTTGTAGTCCACACGAAATTTAACAGGTAGCCAGTGTAGTGACGACAGTATCGGGGAAATGTGATTGTATTTTTTAGTTCTAGTAAGGACTCTAGCAGCTGCATTCTGGACGAGCTGGAGCTTATGTAGAGCCTTATTTGTGCATCCGGCTAAAAGGGTGTTGCAATAATCCAGCCTAGAAGTTATGAAGGCATGGACCAGCTTTTCCGCGTCTTTTAAGGATAGGATATTGCGTAATTTAACAATATTCCGTAGATGGAAGAATGCCGTCCTAACTAGGTTACTGATATGTGCATCAAAAGACAAGCTGGTATCGAGGATTACGCCTAGATTTCTCAGAGTTGAGCTGGGAGTACTAGTGTGGCCATCTATATTCAAGACAAATTGGGAGAGTTTAGTTCTCTCTGCATTAGAGCCTCAGTCTTGTTTGGATTAAGCTGAAGGAAATTCTTAGCCATCCAGTTTCTAATATTAGTAACACAATCTTCAAGTTTATTTAGGTTTAAAGCCTTGTTTGGTTTGGCCGATATATACAATTGTGTGTCGTCAGCGTAACAGTGAAAGCGGACGTCGAAACTACGGATTATGTTACCAAGAGGCTGCATGTAAAGGGAAAAAAGAAGTGGCCCGAGCACTGACCCTTGAGGGACACCATATCTTACTAGAGTATAACTAGAGTGCTTATTGTTGAGACTAATAAACTGATAACGGTCAGTGAGATATGATCTGAACCAGGATAAAGCCTGGCCTTTAACGCCAAATTGATGTTCAGGTCTGTCAAGGAGGATCGTGTGGTCAATGGTGTCGAATGCAGCCATGAGATCTAAAAGAACTAATATAGATACCTGACCATTATCAAGAGACATCAAGAGATCATTCACTACTCTAGTTAAAGCTGTTTCAGTACTGTGGTGGGGTCTAAAGCCAGACTGAAACATCTCATCAAGAGAGTTCTCATGTAGGTGCGAGCAAAGTTGTTGCGATACCACTTTTTCTAAGATCTTTGATAAAAAAGGGAGATTGAAATTTGGTCTATAGTTGGTGAGCTCATTTGGATTTGGTTTTTTAATTAGGGGTTTAACTACTGCGAGTTTTAACGATTTCGGTAAATGTCCAAGACTAAGGGACAAGTTAATGATAGAGAGCAGAGGTTTAACCACGCAAGGCATGATCTGTTTAAGAAGTTTTGTCGGTATTGGGTCTAGGATGCAGGTAGAGGAATTAGAAGAGCTAATTACCTTAATTAACTCATCCTGGGTGATGGAGCTAAGCAGCGTTCACCTATTGGGCTGACAGGAAACACGTCATACTGTGTTACTAGATTTACAGATGTATGTTGGGTTAGTGTTCTAATATGTTCTGTTTTGTTATTGAAAAACCTGCAAAAAAAGTCATCACAGCTGTATGTAGTTTGAATACAATCTTCAAACTGTTTAATGTCACTAATGAGTTTAGATATTGTGCTGAACAGGACTTTAGGATTATTTTGGTTTTTCTCAATGAGCAATGAGAAATAAGCAGTTTTAGCTGCGTGTAGGGCATGTTTATATTCCAGGACAGTGTTCTTCCACTCACTTCGGAAGCAGTCTAATTTTGTTATACGCCATTTACGTTCATAACTACGAGCTTTTTGTTTGAGTGTGCGAGTATGATCATTGTACCACGGAGCAAGCGTTTTTCTTCTAACAATTTTCCTCTTTATCGGAGCCACACTATCAAGAGTTGACTGAAGGGTGGACTGCACGAATTCAGTAGTACTTTCAAACTCATCGAGGCCCAGAGGGGCAGAGACGTTTGAAAGATCTGGTAGCCTATTTATAAGGGCATCTATAGTAGAGGCAGTGATACTTCGTTTATATTGGTAGTGGGGCGGCATGTAGACATTATAATCTAGAACGACTTTGTATATTATCGAGTGATGATCTGAGATGCAGTCACTCTGAGGGACTGTGTCTAAGTTTTCTACCCTGATTCCTCGCGATAATACCAAATCTAAGGTATGGTTACAGCAGTGAGTAGGTCCTATCACGTTTTGAATATAGCCCATAGAATCAATCAGAGCCTCAAACGCTATTTTTAAGGGGTCTTTGTTATTTTCAAAATGAACATTAAAATCTCAGACTATAAGAGCCTTATCCGCAGAGAGGGCTATGTTTGTTAGAAACTCTGCAAACTCTGTAAGAAATTCAGAGTACGGGCCCGGGGGACAATATACCGTAGATAATATTAAGCTAGTAGATCCAGGACAAGGGCTGGCTACTCGAATATTTTGAAATTCGAAGGCGTTTGTTTTGTGGCCTGCAATTTGAGTGAGGCCCATATCAGTATTATAGAGTGTAGCTACACCTCCACCCCTACCACTGATACGTGGGGTGTGATAATAACTAAACCCTGGTGGGGTAGATTCATTTAGAGCTAAATATTCACCCTGTTTGACCCACGTTTCCTTGAGACATAACACATTGAGTAGCTTTTCAGTAATTATTTCGTTTACAGTATCTGCTTTGGGTGCCAGAGACCGTATATTTAGTAGACCGAGCTTAATACGAGAGCATGTTGCGCTACCACTACAGGAAGTTAAATTGATTTTAACGAGATTGTTAGGACAGATTGTTCTATGTCGCCGTTTACGAGCGGGACGGGTAACAGACACAGTCTCAATGATGTAGGACATGGCACTAGTTGGGCTATTGAGAATGCTTGTATTAGCATGACTAGCAGTAGCAGTAAGAGTATTCGTAGCTCTGTTAGCCACATTATTAGTACGTGCCTTGTTTGCAGCATTAGCAGTCTAACATGTGCTGAGATCTCTAGAGTTAGCGACGGTCTGTTTGCCAGCGCTACTTACATGGCCTCCAGTTCGCAGTCAGCAGACAGCCCTCTCCATGTTCCGGGAGAGTATACGGGATCCTAGATGACTAGGATGAAGCCCGTCCCTCCGGTAGAGAGCTGGCTGCTCCCAGAACGATGACCAATTGTCCACGAAACCAAGGCCGTTGACCGCACACCAGCCGCGAAGCCAGGACTGCAGCCCGAAGAGCCTGCTGAACCGCTCGCAGCCCTTCCTGTAGGTGGGGAGAGGTCCAGAGATGACGATCTTGGCGTTCGTTGATTTCCTGGCGGTGTCCAGCAGCGTCTGGTAGTGCTCCTTCAGGACCTCGCTCTGCCGGGCACAGATGTCGTTGGTCCCCACATGGATGACCACGGTCCCGAAGGCGTTGCGGTTGCTGAGCGCGTTGGGGAGACGCCTGGCTATGTCCAGGACCCGAGCACCTGGAAAACAGGCAACAGTCGCATCACCTCTAGCACCATTTCATCTAACATGGCAGACAATAGAACTACCAATGACAAATGAGTCCTGTGAGGAGGCTCGAGGCGCTGGAGCGGGCGACGGGGGCCGAAAAAACTGGTGTTGGAGTTGGCGGCGAGCTGAGTGCAGAGAACCGGTTGTCGTGGGCGAAGGATGACTGGGGTGGAGGAGACTGTCTGGTAGGCCCTCTGCGGTGCTGGCGTTTCCAAACTCCTTGTGGGGCCGGGGTGAAGATGGCGTGTCCTGGCATGTGCTGAGGTCTGGGTGGTGCAAGCACAGAGGGCGAGAGCTCCGAAGCCGCTGAAGAGGAGGCCAGTGAGCGGGAAACACCCCTGGAAGCTTTGAGCTGCGACTTCATCTGAAGGAGCTCGTTCTGCTTCTTCAGGAGGGCTGAGATCTGCTGGTCCAGCCGTGCCAGCTCTGCGGCCAGATGCTGGAGTGCGCGGTTATCAGGGATCGCCATGGTGAGTGAGCGGGGAAGAAAACCTGTGAAAAAGAAAAAGGAGGAGAGAGAGAATGAAACAGAAAGAAAAAAGAAAAGAAAAGCTTAAACGTGGGTTGTGAGGAGATAGCAAAAGAGATAGCAGTCTGAAATCAAACCCCTCTCACCTGAGAGAACTGGACCTGACCTACAATCACCCAGCAGAGTCTGGAGTGAAGATGCTCTCTGATCTAATGGAAGATCCACACTACACACTGGAGAAACTTCAGTGGGTTACTGCTTCCTCTATAAACTCACTGTTAGCCTGTCTGGGTCTGAATGGGCTTAGTCCCCAGGTCTTCTGCCAGACCAAACACAGGTCTCAGTTTAAATTTATACACCAGCATAGATTTATTGTTTGGAAGGTTTATAGCCTGGAAACCCAACACTATGCACATCTTTGTGCTTTGTCTCATCAAGCACATCTACTTCAACTCGTTAACTAATTAACAATAAGTGTTGTTTTAAGTCAGGTCAGGAAGAAAAAACAAAATACACAACTGAATCATAAAATAAAGAAACTGAAATACAACAGCTTTCTAATCTACTGCCTCAAAGAACATTTAAGATTTTTAAAAAAATTGTGAATGAAACTTAGTGGTAGGTATGACATCATGAGACATGCAAATAATTCAAATTTCACGCTTGGTTGGCCATGTGACATGAGCAAGGTCTTATCACTGTACCGGACTGACTATATAAGCTCGGGTGCTGCACATGCATTCCATTTTGGCTCATGCTGTTGTGTGGGTAGCATCCTTTGCGAGTGAAGTAGTCCTTAGAGAAAAGTTCGAAAACAATTTGAGCAGCTGGAAGAATTTGAGAGGGGTCACATCTGATTTTAGGTTGACACATGTGAAGTAGTAATAAATGAAGGAGAGAAACAGCATTTCTGATTATTTTAGAATTTTTATATTATATAGAATATTTATTTTTAATTTTATTTACATTTTTCCTTTATATAATCTTATGTTTACAAACATTGTTTAAATGAAGACCAGAAAGAATTATTTGGCCTCTGATGTTTATATATGTATGTGTTTCTTTCTTAGTGTGGAACATGGAGGGAACATCAGGATGAAACCAGGACTAAGGAAATGTGAGAATCACACCCACACACACACACACGCAAACACATACACATACACACACACACACACACACACAGAAACACACACACACACACACACACACACACAGATATACACACACACATACACACAAATATGCACCACACTGTTCTGTTTTATACTAATCTGTGTGTGTGTGTCTGTGTGTATGCTGTGTGTGTATGAGTGTGTGTGTGTCTGTGTGTGTGTGCATGTGTGTTTGTGTGTATGGTGTGTGTGTGTGTGTCTGTGTGTGTGCATCTGTGTGTGTGTGTGTGCGTGTGTGTGTTTGTGTGTCTGTGTGTGTGTGCGGGCATCTGTGTTTGTGTGTATGGTGTGTGTGTGTGTGCGTGCATCTGTGTGTATATGTGTATGTGTGTGTGTATGTATGTGTGTATGCATGTGTGTATGGTGTGTGTGTGTGTGCGTGTGTGTCTGTGTGTGCATCTGTGTGTGTGTGTGCGCGTGTGTGTGTTTGTGTGCATCTGTGTGTGTGTGCGTGTGTGTGTTTGTGTGTTTGTGTGTATGTGTGTGTGTATGTGTGTGTGTACAGATGCCTGTCTTCTCACTTTGGACCCAAACACAGCACACGCGCGTCTCTGTCTGTCTGAAGGGAACAGGAAGGTGGAAAGTGTGTGGGAGAAGCAGCAGTATCCAGATCATCCCGAGAGATTTGATTGCTGTGAGCAGGTTCTGAGTGTGGAGAGTCTGACTGGACGCTGTTACTGGGAGGCTGAGTGCAGTAGGGAGTGGACTGATGTTGCTGTGTCCTACAGAGGAATCAGGAGGAAAGGGGACAGTAAGGACTGTGTGTTTGGACTGAATGATCAGTCCTGGAGTCTGACCTGCTATAACAAGAGATACTGTGTCTGGCACAATAATCAGAAAACCGCTGTACGTGACCCTGTCACTGGCTCCTGCAGAGTAGGGGTGTACCTGGACTGGGGGGCCGGCACTCTGTCCTTTTACAGCATCTCACCTAACACACACGCACTAACCCACTTACACACGTTCTACTCCATGTTCACTGAGCCTCTCTACGCTGGGTCTGGGGTTTATTCTGGCTCCTTGGTCCATTTGAAAGAATAGCATCTGTACAAGGTTTGGGTTAACCCTAACCCTAACCCTGAGACCCTGATGTGTAGCATGATTGGGAATTAATACTTTGGGTTATTTTGTAATGGGCTGGGTCACTTTAAAGGGACTCGTATTGTGAAGGTGAGGCTCATCCATGTGTGCTATGAAGACCTGATTCAGTCTAGGGCTAGTGGCTCTGAGAAAAGGATGTAGCGTAGGCTCAGAGTAAACTGTTCAGTGGCAAAATCAGTGGCATAACTGGTTAACCGTTCCGATCAGTTTCCAATTTTTTTATTCCTCCAGCCTTCAACTGCCCATAAGCAGTACTGGAAGATTTCCTGGCCAGTAGTGTGACCAGTTAGTTGGGGGAAAGATGAACTTCACTGCCACTCCAAATCCCTGATCTCTCATTTTAATGGTCATTAGGCCAAAGACATGCAGTACAGCTAGCTGGAGAGCAAATTTAGTCAGTTAGGTAGCCTACAGCATCAAAGTTCATTTTTGCAATTTAACAAAATGAAGGAGAATAACTAATACAGCAACAGGTCAGTATTTAGCCCCAAAGCCTCCTCACCCGATCACCTAGCTAGCTGCTAATACCATAGCCTGTTACCCTCTGTCAGGCAATGAATTAATCCACCTCCATCCAAGATGATCTCCGTTACTGTATTTCAGACCTGTTTCAGACTAGTTCATTAACAATGCCATGTTGAGCGTCCGTTCATTAGTTCATCTTCTAAGCCACTTATCCTTCTGGGGTGTGAGGGGTGCTGGAGGCTATATACAAATCTGTTCACACCTAGGGGGGCAATTTAGCATGTCCAGTTCACCTGACGGCATGTCTTTGGACTGTGGGAGCACCCAGAGGAATAATGCCCCAGTATGCCTCAGCCAGAGATTAAACCCAGACCCTTCTTGCTGTGAGGCGACAGTGCTACCCACTGTGCCAATGTTCAGCATTCACTTCAGAAAGTAGTCCAGGTTCTGCTACCAACGGTATTCCAATGTCCTACAACGTCCTTTACATTAACAGAACCCAGGAGAACCATCTTCTGTCATATCGGACCATTCCTTTTATTCATAGATTCTACTAAGTGGTACATAACATGGGATGGATCAGTCTTTACTCTTAAATGTGTATGTGACTGACCTGATCACTCCATGGATGGGTGTCATACTAAATAGGCAGTTGTATCACATGATAGGAATTCAAGTGTGGAATCCTTTCTTATTGTAAACAGACAATAAGCCATCTAAGAAAATTTAAAGTGAATTATATGGGCAGTGGGTTAAATAATCCATTGTGATCTCACTTGGCCAGTATATCCAGTTACTACCCAGTACCTTGTTGTCATAATTAACTGATCTATCAAGTAACTCTTCTTTATACTGTATTTGTGTTTAAATTCCAATGTGCAGGTGGGACTGCTCAGCTGACAATGTCATGCTACTCCCAGATTGGGCATAGTTAGGCAGCAAAATGAAGAACTTACTTTATATTATAAATCTAGTTTATAATATAAAGGCCAATATATATAATATAAGGACCAGGGGGAGGAGGTCGTCTGTTAGGTCTCCCATAACAACCAGGATCAGCAGATCCCGTTCCTAAAGAGCCAGTGTGAAGGCTAGCAGCTCCAAGATAGAACTGAACATAGAGCTGCTTTCACATGCGTCTACAATAGAGTTTAAACTCTACACAGTGCTGGTGTTAGTGTGGGTACTGTGTTCAGTGTCTTGTTGCTGTATTTGTGCTTTTGCTGTGCTAAAATAAAGCTTGATTTTGGACATTGTGAGTTGTGTTATTGTAATGAATGGTGATAGTCTGGGTTGGTAGAGAGGGAGTTCAGCTGTAGGGTCAGTGCAGTGCTGTGTGCGGTTCTTGAGGGAGTGTGTCTGAATGAAGTTGAACATCTGGTGACAGTGCTGCTCTATTCTGGGAGAAAGAAGACCACTCAGGCCTGTTCATGCAGATCTGAGTTTCACCCCACTGAGTTTCAGTGCATCACCAACACAGACCTGAATCCTCCTGCTTCCTGAGCAGCACATCAACGCACTGCTAGAGACGAAAGCGCCACCCAGTGGTCAGGATTAGGAACTGCCCCTACATTGACATACACCTCATCTGAGAGATACTGTCTGAACTAGTGGTGGGGTTTTTTTCTAGTTATGCAGTATTTACCTCAAACTGAACATTTGTTGAGTCTGTGGAGTGAGTGTTCATCATTAAATGCTTTACCCTGTTAGTGCAGTAGTCTAACTCTTACTCTGTTTAACCTTTAGGCCTTGTTCTCATTGGTACACCCTCCACGTGGTTCTATCTGTTTACCAGGACAAGGTGGATTTACTACTGCCACCATCTGCAGGGTACACTTTGTCCTGGAGTACAGAGGACAGCTCTTAACACAGGATGGTAGTAATTTGAGGAGTAACTCGAGGACTGTGGTTACTTACTACCGATGGTTAGTGGAGAGGGAGGTTAATCAGGAGAAGGAGTTAGCTATGGTTATGGGGACTCAGACGGGCCCTGGCACTAACAGGTATGACTAGTGATCAGTTCTTTTAGGGTTTGATATAGATGTTATCATTAACGTAAGATCATAATGTGTTCATGAATAACTCAGTATTTTAACAAGGGTCTCTTTTATTTCAGGGTTAAACCAAAACCTTCCACTGCAAAGACCTTAGAGCTTATCCCAAGTGTTCACATGCTTCTCCATGAAGTTTACAGAGAACTAGTCCGCAGAGGAAAAACATAACATCAAATATTCAAGTTGTGAAAGCTTCAGTGCAGCAGAAATGAACTTCACTTCACTTCTGAATCCTGCAGGTCACTTTTACTGAGATCCAGTTCTCTCAGAGGTGCATTTGTAGATTTTAAAGCAAAACTAAGAGCTTTTCAGGAATCCTTGATGAGGTTATAGCCAGCTAGCCTGCATACAAATAGTAAACACAATGTGTGTTACATATTTTTATATTTCTGTATCTACTACAAGCTAAACAGACTTTTGGTTTGAAAATCAAACGCTTCAATGTGGTACTCAGGCTTTATTGATGTCATATATATATGAACACGAAAGGATCAAAGCACTGGAAACATCATTTTGACATTTGAAGAAAAAAAAGTCAAATCTTAATTTGATATGTTCTCCTTGTGATATATATACACAATTAAATACAGAGCTTAGGTGATGCACACATCACCCTCCCTAACCCATTTACCTGACCAATTGTCAGTTTCTAACCACAGGGCCACTGTAGTCTGGATATTATATGGATGGTAGTTCATTCTTAGCACAGCAGTGACATGGTAGTGTTGTTCGGTATGCTACTGTAACAGGGCAACAATCCTTATAGGGAGAGAGTCCCCCTTTGGATTGTTGTCTCGTTTATTTACATGGACTCAAATGCAAATATTGTGAACCAGGATTTGAACCAGTGATCTTGTGTGGGGGGTTGTACGCTAAACACTACTCCATAGTGGATAGTGCTGTGGTTGTGGTTGAGTGAAGAGTTTGACAGAGAAACGAGGGAAGAAACGAAAATACAACCAGTGGGTTTCAAACCACCGTCAGAGAGTTAGAACACTGAAAGGGCAATATGCCCACTGCTGCACCACCACAGGAAGTGAAACAAGCACACCATTGATATAAACAAAGGGTAAAGGAACGGCGGGAAAATGAGAACAAAGGCGCCGATAACAAACAAAGGTGGTAATCAAACTGCGGGCACTCAGTAGGAAGTAGGCAAAGATCATTTTTAAAACAAAACAGGGAAATAAACCTGTCTTGAAATAAAAAGTCTTGTCAGCTAGGAGCAGGTACAAGCTGTACTACTGAGCATAGTGTGACCCGAACAGAATCAAGACTCTGCACCGTCTGAACAGTGGGCAGTCCTTAAAAGGGCAGTAACCAGGTGTTCTCCATCAGCCTGAATACTGCGAGTGGCAGAGCGTGGCCTCCCTCTGGTGACAGGAGGACCACGGTGCGGGCGGGCCTTACAGGTATAAGTCTATTAGATTCAGCAGTGTTGCTTGGGCATGTTGGACACATCAATGTCACTGTTACGTTGAGGGTGGATCACATCTAAAAATATCCAAGTGTAGCCTTTTGTTCAGAAATTCTGACTTGTTCAAATTATTTGTTCAAATTTTCCAATGCTGGCATTACAAGATTACTTCAATCAATACTTTTCACTCACAGAGTCGTTCTGCAGACAGCCACAGCTGGGATAAGTCTCCGATAGCCCTCATCTGATGTGTTGTATTTTTTCAGGACCAGCTCGTCCAGCACCTCCTCTGAGTTTAAAATCATATAGGCTAGTGCTGAACACTGTCCAGGGGAAAGCTTCTCCTCTGAGTGTTTCTCTGATTCTAGGTACTCCTGAAAATCTCTGAAGAGTGACTGGTCATTCATTTCAGACAGACAGAGGAACAGATTGATGGACTTGTCAGCTAAAATGTCATTAAGTTCATGTTCTCCTTTGATTAGTTTTTTGATCCATTCCTTGGTTTTTGCTGAGCTGCTCTGTGTGTAGGTCAGTAGACCTTCTAGGAGTCTCTGATTGTACCCCACTGAAATGCCCACCAGAAATCGGAGGAACAGATCCAGCTGTCCGTTCTGACTATCTACGGCTTTATGCACTGCTCTTCAGCAACTCATCCAGTGGCTCATTCTCAGACGACCTTCTGTATGGTGAGTTAACACACTCCAGCGCTTCCATGTTCTTATTCTGGTAGCAGTGAAACTCATACAGACCATCAAATATGAACACAGCTTTACACTCATCATATATCTTTATGTCCAGGTCTTTGAGGTCAGGATGGAGGTCACACAGAAGGTCATGAAGTCTGTACTGATCATCTTTAATCAGGTTCAGCTCCCGGAATGGAAGCACAAACATGAAATCTACCTACTGAATGGCTTTTCCTTCAGCTCAGTCCAGAATGAACTTCTGCACTGACACTGTTTTACAGTGCCAGCGATGCCTGTAGTCAGGACTGTTCTGAGCTCTGGCATGTTTGTTTTTTTTTTGACTTCTTTTCTTCCTTTAGCCACCCCAGTTGTGATCCCTTCTTCTGTCTCTCCTTTAGGACCATGTAGATGTTTAAATATATCTAAGCAGTTTATGGGAGTGTCCTGTAATTGTCTCCTGGGTGTTTTCTCCATCTGCAGAACTTCATGTTCTTTATTCACTCCTTCACTCTCTCCCTCTATGATGTACAGCTGTGTATAAATCCTGTGTAGGAGAGTTTTATTCTCTTCTATTTTGATTCCCTCCAATACGATCTCACATTTGTTCTTCATGCTGGTTTTGTGTCTCTGTAAGACTCTGTGCAGGTCGAGGTCCAGTGCTTGGTAAGAACCTGTTGCAGGTTTCCAGTTTCCTCCACTGCAGTGTTCATTTCTGTGGAGTTCTGTCTGATAAGGATTAAATACAAAAATGGTAAAACAATCATTAAGAAATAAACTGGTGGAAATTAACTGCTTGCTACATGTGACTTTCAAAAGCTATATAATGGGAGTTTTTTTTGTGTCCATTCTCAAAAACGTGTTTTCTATTTCCCTCACACTATTTCTTGGCCATTCTGCACCCCAATATTTCTGATCTTGTCACCCTACAACAGAACCTGATTTTCATTTACAGATGTTATTAAAATGACTGTTCTTTCACCACATCACAGACTTTATAATCATTGTTTTTATTTCATTCTATTTGCATCTCTTTTAACACTTCTTGGTGATCTGAAATTGTCATGGCTATCAAGAACAGATACCACAGACAAAGTTCCATTTACATACTACTTCTTTTGTACTTGTGGTTACATCTGCATGATTTCCCTTTTTAAAGTGCATCCAAAACTGCCATCCAGTCTATTGCTCATAAAAATTGGCGCTTGTCAAGTTCTCGAGGTACAATCATGTCCTTACAGTGTGTCCAACATGAACTGAAGCCTGACAAGCCAAGAACCCTACAGGGCACCCAGTGCCTAAGGAAACACAGGTGAATCCCTTTTTTCATGCAGACAACTGTTTAAAAACCTGCTAAACAGTGCCCCAAATCTGAATCCAAACCAATTCAAAACACAACTGAAACCATATTTAGCCTCAACTGTTCCGTTTCATTTCTTAATAATCACAATTTTCATCATCCACAGCTTACCAAGAATGCAAACCTCCAATATGTGAACGTGGTTCTGCAGACGCTGGCCTTGTGTGAAATACCCTCCACGAATATACAGAAAAGAGTGAAGAGGTATATTTCTCTTTCTCTCTTGCGCTCTGTCTTTACATGCAGTCACATGTGACACCCATGGATCTTACTGTATTGGCTGAGGTGAAACTTGTGGACAGAGTGTAGTTATGTTTGTGCTTTATATTAGCACTACTGTTTATTGTTAACGATTCCACTTCCCTCTGCCCAAGATCTCTGATCACAGTCACTCAGAATTATTGTTTCCACATTTCTTAAAGTAGGTAGACAGTTATCCATTATCCTTCCAGCTTTATGCTTGATGGAGTACAATATTTTGGCCCTTTTCACATTGTGATACATTGTGATATTAAGATTGTAATATCTTGATAGCCTTTCAGCTTAAAATTCTTCTCCAGTAAAAGTATTGTTACTCCACTGTAGTAATGACTGAAGTAGAAGTAAAAGTACAACTTGAGTCGAAGTAAAAAAATACCAGATCTAAAATCTACTCCAGCACTAAGTTTCTCTATAGAACTCAGTGGTGAAGCGGGACTTTTAGAGCTGGAACTCCAGTTCAGGTCGTTAATGTCCAAACTCAGTCAGAACTAAATCAATAACAGGACAAGTAATCTGCTGTAGATGGTATTTGAATCAAATCAGGTGAAAAGTCTAGATGGTGAGATTAGTGTAAGGGTCCGGGCTGTACCGCCGGCAGCCAGCAGAGGGCGGCCGCGGCGGCGCCGTTCTGGCGGAACTACAGCCCAGAACTCCAAACCCCAGAATGCCCCGGGCTGAACAAACCAACGAGCGGCTCCTGAGGCGGTAGTAATATAAGCCCCTACCACACAAACACCTCCACTGCACCTTTGTAGAGGGGTAGCCGGTACGGTACACCAGAACGCTAAGCAAAAGAAAAGAGAAAAAGAAAAGAAAAGAGAAAGATAAGCTAAAGAAAAGAGGAAAGCTAAGCAAAAGAAAAGAAAAGGAAAAGAGAAAAGCAACAAGTGTAGAGAGCGTGTATCACTCTCCACGCAAAGATCCACAAGTCCCCTTTTCTGTTAAACCCTCTTCTGTTTATTTGTGATTTTTATCAACTTCTTTTTTGTTTGAGAACGCAATCCTGGCATCTCCTTTGTTTGTTTGTTCCTGCCATTTCTCCCTCTTCCTCACAAACCCCTCCTGATTTACCCCATGCGTACTACCGCATAGCGCAGTGGTAACACGTGGGGTTCTCAATCCGAAGGTCGGGGGTTCGGTCCCCGCCTAAACCAAAATTCCATAACACATTCCCGAAAGCACTTCACACATAGTTTTACTTGCGTCCACATCCAGGAAGTCCATTTGCTTGCAATTTAACATTTACATCGCCGCAAACAGATTCCTGTCCTGTGCTTGGGTCCACACCCCCAACCGTGCTGTGACAATCAGCACTTCTAAGGGGTTTGTAATGTAATGTTAGCATTGAGCTAACACTGGTGTAGATGAAGATTTGATAGCAGCTGGAACTTAAAGACAGATCTTTAAAGCTTCTAACAGACATTCTGTTCACATATTTTTACTGTCTATGTTTGAGTTTTACAGGGACTTCTTCAGTACAGATCTGAACTTAATGTCTGTCTCTGAATATTATTGGAGGAGTCTGTAGGTCTTGATGTGGGAACAAACAACTGAACTGCTTTTACTCTAATAAACACTTTGAATAAACACAGTATTTATTGGAGGTGATAAAAGCAGTTCAACTGTTTGTTCCCACATGAAGTGATGATTTCAGCTTGAACAGACAAACTCTAATTTACAGTGTACTCACCTCTGAACATCATCTCCTAATAAAAACTGAGCAGTCTGAGTTTCTCCAAGGAGTTCTTCAGGGACTCCCTCTTTCTCAGGACTGAGAGAATCATCCATTTGATCATCTGTCCAGATCCTTCTACTAACCTTTCTAATCAATCAGACTCTAACTGAACTCTACAGCTAGTTCCAGACCTGTGGAGATCAGTAAATAAAGCCCTCCAATCACAAAGCATTTACAGTCTAATGAAAAGAAGAACAAACTCCATCTAAAGTCCTGATTTCCACAGAGTGTGTTATTGTGTGGATCATCCTCCCCCTCAGCACCTGCAGTAGAGTCCAGCTGCAGTAGTGCAGTTTCTGTGCAGTCTGACTGAGGGAGGTTTTTGTACCACCCTCTAACACTGTGAGAACACATAGCCACTATGGAAACTCTGACAGTAATAATCTCCTGCATCTTCAGTCTGGATATTACTGATGGTCAGAGTGAAGTCTGATCTAGATCCACTGCCCCTGAAACGATCTGGAATACCGGACTGTCTCATGGCACCCGTGTGGATCAGGAGTTTAGGAGCTTCTCCTGGTTTCTGCTGATACCACTGCAGAATGTTAGTATTCACCACTGCAGTGCTGGTTCTGCAGTTGATGGTCACTGAATCTCCAGGAAAAACAGTTTTCACTGCAGGAGTCTGAGTCACAGTCACTTGACCACTGGATCCTGAAATAAAAAAAATATATATTTAGGCGCATAATTATCATGAGTTCTGTTTAAAAGCTGATAGTTCACCACAAAGATAAATGAGTTACTTTGAGTCCAGAGGGTGAGTGTCCAGATGAAGATGGAGACCAAAGTCATGGTTGGTGTGGGTGAAGTTTGTGTGGCAGCAGCTCTCAGTCATGTACTGTTAAACTCACAGGACTATAAACACTAGCAGAGCACTGAAGCATGGGCTGATAATGCAAAGTGGAACCTCTCTATGGAAATGAAGAACAGTTCCTCCTCTAATAACTGATATGATGATCAATATATTATAAATATTAGAAGATTAGTAGAAAATGTTTATATTTATCAGGAAAATGGAAATATTCTAATAATATACATCTGAAGTGTGTGTGTGTGTGTGTGAGTGTGTGTGTGTGTGTGTGTGTTTGTACGTGTGTGTGTGTGTGTGTTAGTGTGTGTATGTGTGTGTGTGTGTGTGTGTGTGTGTGGTCACTGTAGTGTATCAGGAGGTTTTTGTACAGCCAGTGAAGCAGGTTGTATCACTGTGGTACACGTTCGGTGGAGGAACTAAACTGGAAGTTGGAAGTAAGTACACTTTTCCTCCTTATTCAAAAGGAACCTCTTATTAAAATGATGATGGACAACATTACAGACGTACTTGATGTTCTTCTAAATGGGTTCTAGTCCAGATTTGAATGGGTTTGATTAGAACTGGACTCAAATGTGGCGAGCGTGGAGCTGTAGGCTTTACCACGAGCTCCTGTTTCTGAACTGGATTTCTTTTCTTTTCAGTACAAATATTTCCTAAAGGTTTCCTGTGAAATGTTCAGTAATGACATTTCTCTTTAAGAAGATCAAATGGAGAGCTGGATTGTAGTGTCAGTGTTGGGCTAAATTACAGCAGCTCTGTCTCCATCTTGAAGCCACAGTGTGGAGGTTCTTATGAGTAGCGTTTTCTCTCCTACAGCTTTGAAGCCATAGTACATGGAGACTGCAGATCCATTCATTTATTGTTTATTTATTGTTCTGGAGGAAATCAAATCATCTTCCATTTCAGATGTCCATCACGGGATGTGCAGGATGTCCCAGTGTTACTGAGTGAAGTTCAGTAATATTTGATCATATAAATGGAGATGAAGTGCAGCTATGAATGGGGTTGGAAATATGAGTTTGTGGGTAAAGCGCTCCAGTGTAAGGTGGTGATTAGTGTTGGGGTGGGGGGTGTTAATGCATCACTGAACTCAGTTGTGTTCTGTTAGAAATAAGGGAAATGAAACTCTGTGTTTGTCCTAGGTTTGGCCCCACCCACCCTCACGGTCCTGCCCTACTTCTCCAGTGTGGAGTCTCAGGGGAAGGTGACACTGGTGTGCTTAGCCGATAAAGGCTTCCCCTCAGACTGGAAGCTGAGCTGGAAGGTGGGCGGGATCAGCTCGAGCTCTGGGGTTAGCCAGAGCCCCGTTGTTCTGCATAAGATCGAAGGCCACTACAGCTGGAGCAGCACCCTGACCCTCCAGGAGGAGGAGTGGCTAAAGAAGACAGTGACCTGTGAGGCCACCAAGGACTCCCAGCCTACTGTCAGCAAGGAACTGAGTAGAGAGCAATGCACTGGACCGTGAGCGTCCACGCGTGTGTTGGAGCTGCTGGAGCCCCTCATTGATCTTCAGTGTGTTCAAACATGGTTCTGCTTAATGCCCTGATCTTCATCGCATCATTTCATCTTTAGAATAAAGAGTTCAGTAGAAGTATCTACACTCTTTCACTCTGTATCTCCACAGGTCTTTTCTTTGTACCTGATTACATACAAAGTCTGTTATAATCATAATAATAAAGTATTTACTTCAGAATAACTGCAGTCTTTCACTGATTCTCATCATTTAATAGAATTACACATCATTTATTGAAAATAAGTACATGTAGGAATGGATGAATGAAGGAATAAGAAGAGAAACTATCATCAAATAAATAAATAAATAAATATTGCTAGATTTGTTTATTGAACTCTAACTAAACATCTTTAAATAATTATTGATTATTGATATAATGATATTCTCACTGTTACTGATTACAGAAGATGTAGGAAATCAGAAATAAAAGATGAATTAAATGATTCAAACTGTAAATTCAAAGGAAAAAAAATTAAACATAAAAATCTAATTAGAATAAAAAAGCTGGTACAGGACAGAGGTGTTGTACAGCTAATGCTGCTGGTGTAAGGCCTAGTGGAAGCTGAGTCATGCACAAGGTGGCATCAAAGTGGACGGCCGGAGATGGGAGTTGTATCTCTCTCTCTCTCTCTCTCTCTCTCGCTCTCACTTTAAGCACATGTAAAACCCAACACAGGACTAAGTGTGTTGACAGCCTGTGGTACACGCTTTATCCCAAACCTCTTTTCCCAACACTGCCAGAGGGTGTGATTCCCCTTAAAGACTGTTCTGAAACACATAACAATGTACAGGGACTTCACTGAAATGGATCAGTGTGGTTCTCTTTCAGTGGAGGAACTAAACTCAGTGTGAAAAGAGACTTTTATTCTATTTAAACAGGACATTTATTTCATTATTCTCATCATCAGTTCCACTGAAACACATCCACACAAAGTCCATTCTACAGAAGAACCACACACTCATTTAGTGCTGTGTGCGGTTCTTGAGGGAGTGTGTCTGAGTGAAGCTGAACATCTGGTGACAGTGCTGCTCTATTCTGGGAGAAAGAGGACCACTCAGGCCTGTTCATGCAGAGCTGTGTTTCACCCCACTGCTCTCTCTCTCTCTGACTGTTTACTGCTTGTTAGTGTTCAGCCGGGTGGGCTTTGGGGAGGGGGGCTGCTTTCACTTCTTGATAACTGTGAGTGCGTGGTGGTCACAGTGTATCAGATCTCCGTCAACTCATCAGGGAGTTATAAAGCTCTGTCTCAGGTGAGTCAGGTGTGTTAGAGTCAGACTACAGTAATATGTACAGTGTTCAGGCTCCAAGACTGTAACTGACCTGTGGTTGGATCTTTGACAACCAACAAACAACAAACCAAAAAGATGTCCAGTCTAAACAGTGAAATTCAAGTTCACCAAAGCTGCAGGTACATTTGGTAAGACACTACAGGATGGACAGTGTAAACAAGAGGATCGCAAACAGAAACATTTTAGACCAATGAGATTATAGTTCATGTTCTTCTGAGGTATTCTTAAAACAACCCCATTTACCACACAGTGTTCTAGATAATGAAGATCTTGTTTATGAAGAATGGACTGGATACAGTCAGAGTAAAGGGTAATGTAGTGCACAGTGATGACTATTATATGGGATGTACCAGTTTATAGTGATGCCTTTTGGAGTCCACGGGGCACCAGATACTTTTCAGTGATGGAGTGATCAGTCACTGGATGAGACTTGATATGTGAGCTCTATCTTTGCTCCAGGGGCTCTTGTGTCATGTGTTCTGCATTTTACTGGTTTTGTTGGGAGCTGAGAAAGAGCAGAATTTGGTAGTAGGGAATCTGCAGGCAGCATTGGGATAGTATTCCCATCAACCAATAGAAGAGTCTTTTCTCTGTCTGTTTGGCTGATACTGGAAAGGCATACCACACATTTCTATCAGTAGGGGGGACTGGGGATTGTTGTAACAAAGGGATGGAACTGCATCAATTTCACCAGTAAGGGATGACATAGGAATCATGTGATCACTTTCATGTATGACCACTCCCTCCCTGACATTGCATGTGGAATTGTGTATCTGTGTGAAGCAGTGTGCTGACTTTACAGTCTAAATACTGATATTCAGGTACGAAAGTAAATGTTTGGACCAAGTCAGTAGAACTGGTAGGGGTGTGCCTCCACACATACGGTAAATCTACATCAGATGAGGTGAGGCAGGGAAGGACAGTAAGGTCAGTCACCAAAGAGTACTCTGTCTGTCATGTGACATTGAGCAGATACTGCAGGACATTACAAAACCTCAGAGAACAAGGATCAAGACTGTGTTCAGTATACAGCATGTGTTGACTGCTTACTTGACTGAGGCAGCAGATTTGTATTTCAGGCTTACTCCACTCAAGGTCATCCAACTGAGTATCTGTGTTCTGTTCCCTATGGACTTTAAAAGGTTGCCAGCGCCACCTTCTGGCAGTCCAATGTATATGTATAGGAAAAGTTGGCAGTAGAGTCCATTTTGATTGCCATGCTTCAGTCAAGCTGAGATGTCTCCACAATCTCGTTCCATCTGTCATTACAAGGATTGTTAAGCGCATTGTCTGTAAGTAGATTTGTTAATTATAACTATATGGATGTGAAAATACATGTATAGTTTGATTTAGTTTACGCAAACGTAATATGTAATATTGGCAATCCAAATCAATGTTATGTTTATGTTAGCATTCTCATTCAGTGTAATGTGTCAAATGCTTATTGACAGCTGTAAAGTGAGGGTTATTTTGTGTTTGTTGCAGTTTTACAAGTAAAGTATTCAAGTAAACCCCAAAACAAAATCCTAATTCTCCTGGAATTATTTGAATAGATGTTTAAGCTGACTGGATAGCTAAGCACAGCAATGTTAAGCCAGGCCAGTACAATCTGAGAGGTCCTGATTAGTGTGTTAGGTCCTGATTAGTGTGTTAGGTCTAAGTATGAATTGTTTTTAGTGTGTGTATATATTTATATACTTATGAGAAGTTGGAGATGTGCACAGGCCAACCAACTTAATGTGAACTACAAGCTTTAATCATACAAATGTGGAGGTTTTGATGTGAGGTTTTGATGTATGTGAGATATGGAAGATGAATTTGACTGGTGTTCCACCCTTCAGCCCCTGACTGGGTGGTTGCTCACTGTGGAGTGAAGCAGGTTGGATCAATGACCCCTTGCTTTGAGAGGTGCCTTGGTTTCAGTAGCATGTGTGATGGAAGCACTCAGAACTTTAATTCCACTGTTCTTCATTTTCCCACATGAGAAAGACATTTCTTTGTGTGCCTTGGACCATCTCGTAGTGCTGGGAGTGGTAATGGTTTAGGCTGGATGCGGGAAAATGATTTTTTATCGATAATTCCTGGACGACTCACACATTTAAGTCGATTACTAAAAGGCTAATCGGGTCAGGCTGTTCTCTTTACCCCACACTGCTCAAACTATGCTCCTTTAAACTCAGCTGGAGAAGGCTAGATGAGGATGAATCCTGGCAGGACAATGATCATAGATGATCTGCCATGGCTTGTGAGGAAAGCTCGGCCCACAGCTGCACCACCCAGCAACACACAGGTTGGATTCAGATCCACAGTAACTTGGCCTTTTAACCCAGCATGACTCCTCTGGAGATGCAGCAGCCTCCATCCACCCTACCTCAGACATCCACTACAGACACAGTAGCATCCATCCTGTCTCACGGTCATTTGCAGCCTCTTCTTCAGCCCTTGCTGAGTCCTGAGCTGTAGTGTTTGTACCCTCTGCTGTATGATCTCCACATCAGCTAATATAAGCACAATGGCAGAAACAACACCAGCATTAATTAATGTGAACCACTTCAAAGAGCTCTCCAGTAACTGACACGAGCACACCAGCAGAAATAACACCAGCACTGACCAATGTGGCTCTGATTAAAGTGGTAAGGCTGTTTCAGTTCACTATGTGATGTTCCCTAAAAGAGCTTTAGTTAAAGGACCAACACCACTGTACAGGGCTAACACAAACACTCGGTTCTTTCTATAGCTTAGTACATATTCTCTAGAAGACAGTTCCTCTAAAGTTCTAAGAAGCTCCTGCACTCCTCCCAGTTCCACACCAGGATCAGTTGTGGGAGGTCAATAGATTAGTGTGGGAGGGTGGAACTCCAGATGGATGCTAGGAGGGGCTGTAGCTCCCCCTGCTGGTCAGTCTGCATGTCAGACTCCATGGTGGTTCACTTTGTCTAACAGCACACCAACTGCTACTGATCTCTGTCTCCATCAGATCCAGTTAGACTCTTGGGAAGTTCTGCACTGTATGAACACAGAACAACAGTGTAAGTGGTGTAGTGTGGAAGGTGCTGAGAGTGAAAGAGCAGCTTAAAATCATACTCCAGTAAAAGTATTGTTACTCCAGTGAAGTAATGACTGGGTAACCCTTTCTTTTACAGTCCCCAACCAGGTAAACCAGGTAAGTGTGAGGTACAAACTCCAAAGTACTAGGTAATTATTTTGGGTAACAAGATGGTAAGTACCAGGACAGTCTTAATTACTTACACTGAATGGTCTCATGGGTTCTAGGTATTAACCAGGTAAGTGTGAGGTACAAACTCCAAAGTACTAGGTAATTATTTTGGGTAACAAGACGGTAAGTACCAGGACAGTCTTAAGTAATTACACTGAAATGTCTAATTTCAGTCTAATTTCATAGACATTAAAAATATAACAAGGTGGTAATTACAAACATGCACAAAATTAAACACTGAGACAAAAGATAATTTCATATCATTGTCTTAAATAGTATGTACCTGTTTATTGCTTAGAAACGAAACTGAATCTGAACTGTAAAAGAAAGCAGTGATTATTTCTATGGTTTTACTGAGTACTTACCGTGTAGCTCAGAGAACTAGTAACTTGTAACACAGCCTGTTGTGTGAATAGTGTACAGTACTGAGTAACTAACAGAATGTTCTGCTTAATAAAGAGGTAAAGGGACTGTAAAAGAAAGCAGTGATTATTTCTACGCCTTTACAGTGTACTTACTATGTAGTTCAGAAAACTAGCCACATGTAACACAGCCTGCTGTTAGTACTGAGTAACTAACAGAATGTTCTGCTTAATAAAGAGGTAACGGGACTGTAAAAGAAAGCAGTGATTATTTCTATGGTATTACTGAGTGCTTACCATGTAGCTCGGAAAACTAGTCACTGAAAGGACTGTAAAAGAAAGCAAGATTGCTCACAACGGTGAAAAAGTTTATTGCCACTTTTGACAGATCTGTGTTTTGACACACACAAAATATTGTTCACACAGAGGTGTTGTATCCTGACAAATGAACACAATAACATGTTAAAATTATACTTCAAATTATGTGAAAAGAACTAAACAGTAAGACGAACGAATTATGTTGTTATTTTAACTAGGAAAATAATATTTTAATAAGCAAGTACACCTTTTAGCCTGACCTATAGAACATTCAAAATATGCCAAACCATTATTTCAAGATTTAGTATGTGAAATGTAACAATCATAAGATCATAAATAGCTGATGAATGGAGAAGTGTTGAGGGTAAACAGTGTGAGGAGTAATGTAGGTGTATGTACAGGGACTTCACGGAAGTAGATCAGTGTGGTTCTCTTTCAGTGGAGGAACTAAACTCAGTGTGAAAAGAGACTTTTATTCTATTTAAACAGGACATTTATTTCATTATTCTCATCATCAGTTCCACTGAAACACATCCACACACAGTTCATTCTACAGAAGAACTACACACTCATTTAGTGCTGTGTGCGGTTCTTGAGGGAGTGTGTCTGAATGAAGCTGAACATCTGGTGACAGTTCTGCTCTATTCTGGGGGACAATGCTGCTATAAGATGGCCTGGATCGGGTTCCTCTTTAAAGCTACATTCTAGTTACGAGGCTGCCTGGGTCAGCTGCTTGGATGACACTACACTGCAGCTGTCAGTGCTATATTGCAGCTACATGGCTACCTGGGCTGGCTGTTTGGGTAAAACTGCATTACAGTGAAGAAGCTGCGTGGACTGGTGTTGTTCATCGGCATTAAAGCTTAACCCCTAGTCACTTAGGACATATCTGGCCTTTACGTCTTCCCTCTAGTGGAGAAGTGACAAGTTCCCTGCAGTCAGGATCCTTTCATGTGGCTGTATACCGTGATCTAAAGAATTAACCCCATGAACCATGAAATCTGTGGATTGTGTGTGTTATTTTGTGTATTGTTAATTATGTATTTATAGTTTTGAAAAAATGTTTGATTTTAACAAGTTCTTAAAAACCAAAATGGCTCTACTTAAATAAAAGAAAAAGTCATGATGATAACTGAGAATTAATGGTGTGTTTTGTCATTTTGGTGATATGTGGTACTAACACCATTTCACTTAATTTGCATGTGCCTTTAATGGTGTACTACAGAACCAAAATATTCATAATGGTGAACTCACATGAAATGAAGTTGATATAGCTGTAATCTTATCACTGTAATTTTATATAACGACTTCAAGTGTTTTGGTCATAAAAGCAAGTTGTCAACAAATTATGTAGCCATTAACCAGGTTAACCAATATATTTAACATTATTTGTAGTTGACCATAAAGAGGAATGCAACTTGCTTTAGAAAGAAAACCACACTGCTAATAAGTCAGTATCAATTCAACATTAAAAATGACTGAGATTCATAAAAACATATATAATATGATAATGGTGAAAAAATAACAATTGGCATTGACCTTTTTTGTGCAGTTCTGGCCAGGTGCATATGTTTACAGATGTTTGCTAAATATTTTCAGCAGATTCATTTAGAACCCATAGCCCTGACTATGAGGTTTTTGGTCATCAGGTACAGATATGTAATAATAAAAGATTACATATGCATGCCCTGTTTAAGATATAGATTTTAATTGCTTTGCAGAGAAGAAAGTTCTAACTGATGTGTGTGCAGGGACCAGAACTCCAGTAGATCATAAAGTAGCTTCACTCCAATACAATAAGCGACCATCAACTTTCATGTACTGTCTAGCTAGCATTGCTTTCTGTTGGTAGTTGCAGGCCATGCTGTATTAAGCTCAATATCACCACAGAACATGAAAAATATGACCAAACACTACTTAGCTTTTTGTGGAGTCAACCAGAGTCAGATGTACATGTATTTCGCTGATGTATGTTGAAATGAACCTAAATAATATACAAAGAAAGGAGCGATTGAAAGTAAATTAGCTAAAGTTTAGTTAAAAATTTTATGCATTAATCCTGCTACACATGCAACCAGACAGTCTGCAGAAAAGAAAGTAAAGTAGATAGTATTTACAACAGAAAACAGCTGTAGTATATATGAATAACTTCACATTACATATGACCAGTTAGAAAAATTATTCTAAGGGTTGAGTAGCATCAACGTTCATAATTAAAACTCTCTGTTAGTTCCCATCTCTGCAACCCCCCAGCTACCAGTTTATGCTGCAGCCATGTGCTGTAAAGACTGGCGTGGGTGCCAGCCTTACCCCGGCAACCAGGGGACAGCAGCAAACCAGCAATCAATCCTAACACCCTGCACCTGGTGAATGGGCTATAACCTCTTAGGAAGCAGCCTGGGTTGCTGGTTCTACACCAAGTGTGTGTAAGGTCCTGGCTGGTAAAGGTAGAGGATTAATAGTGCTTGAGCTCACCCTCACGTCTCTCTTTGATTCTCTTCTCTTTGCAAGGCTGAGTGTTGGTGCTCTCCTTTCATAAAGAAAAAAAAATCAAAACAAAAATCTTTTCTCTTTTCTTTCTGAGAGTTGTGAGGTCTTACCCTACTGCATGTACTACATCCTTGTACATGTTCTTCAGAGGGACTAAGCGTTTTCTCACCCTTCCCTCTCTTTGTTTCTCTGGTTCTTCCCTACTAAATAGTGGAGAGCACTTCAAGTAGGAGTAAGGGGAGAACTGTTGTCCCCCTCCCACTGTTGTTTTGTTTATTTATTTAACTAGTTTTCTCCATCCCTGACTTGGGGTTGCTTTTTGTTGGGAGTTTACCAAGTTTACACGTGGTTGGTTTAGGAGGTAGCCAGTCTTCTCTGGGATCCTTTTGTTTTCCCGCTCAAACTTTTTCTTGAATCTGGATGGGTTTGTCAAGTACTTTTGTTTTTTTGGAAAAAAAAACATTTCATCTACATTTCATCACTGAAGCCTTGGTTCAAACCTGAGGTTTATTTATTGACATATTTCATCTGCTTTTTTTTTTGTTTTTAATGTTTTTGACTACTTTGCAATTGGGTCCTCCCCTATTTTCAACTGATGGCTTGCCCAAGAGACCACCTGAGTGGTGTTCAGGAACCTTGAACCATATTCCACTGGCAGATACCATTTTACAGGTGTTAAATATATTTCTACCAACTATGAGAAAGCAGCTGCATAGCATTACTCTAGCTGGCATGATAACAGCTCTGTTCACCACAGGACAAGTTGGATTCTAACACGGACGCAAGTTTGAATGATTTAAATCTGAGTTAGTGACATCACAGTGCTACCACTGAAGTGACAAGGCAATAGAATTAAATCTCCTCTATTTCCAGTGGAAGCTTGAATGTGTAACCTGATTCTTCAGTTAGACAAGTGGCTACAAACCCAAACAGAGCCACACACCACAGTACAGTTTCAGACGAACTGCTGCAGTACTGAAATAAACATGGATAATAAACACTGTCTCAGAGTAAAAGTCAAGCTGTGTTAGAGTGGCACCAAGCTGAAATTTAACCTTTTCAGTGGACTGGTGATTTCTGGCTAACTTAAAAATAGCAGGCCAAAGGTCCCACATTACAGGTTTAGCTCTGGCTAACTGATTCTAATCTGATATTCAGGATATCTGAAAGCAGAAAGAGTTAAGTGACTGATGTTGGAGTAAAAGTTGAAATCAAAATGTTCTGTATTAAGTGGTGTTCTCAGACTTTGATTTGCCTGGCTCTCTTTTTCTCATCCATCAGTATTGCTTATCAGAGAGATTAGACACCACCAATGAGTTTCTCTAAATGGGTGGAATGAGTTTGACTTTTAAAACATGGAATGGAAATTTGACATGACAACGACGGCGGCGACATTATCTGTAGACACTGCAGTATACATAACTGCTATACCTTTTGGAGTTCATATTTTACAATTATAAACTGGAATTGATCACAGAATTAAAATCTAATTATCACAGAATTAGAATCTAAATTAATAGTATTACCACCACTTAGTATCTATCTGGAACTGAATACAAACAGGAAAGGTAGTACACCTTCAAAAGCTGGGGGGGACGGGGTGGCAAAATGTATTGGTTTCTTAAATGAGTGCTAGTGGAATCACACCAGATCAACAATTGGTGTTTTGAGCAACTAAAACTAACTTTCAGCGTTAGGGATGATTCCAATTAAGGCCTAAGGCCTCTGGGGAGTATATGTTCCAAGTTGTTGAAGTCTTTCTGGAGCTGGATATATATTTAAAGTCCAACAACACTTTGATCTTTAGCAATTACATTCTTTGGTGACTCGCTCTGTTATGATTAGCCTCTACACTCAGCTCTGTCTACAACCAGTTTTAAATACAGTCTCATTCAAAATAACAGATTGCACACCTGAGAATGCACATCAGGAAAATACAGTCTCTGTATAGCCTATTTTACATATTTAATGACTTTGCCCTGCTATTATATTACATTTACATTTAAGGCATTTAGCAGACATTTTTATCCAGAGTGACGTGCATAGTGTTCCTATTGGATAATATTCCAGCTAGTACAGGAAGTTTAGAGCCTAAAACTCACAATGAGCTCAGACACTGCCTGAACAGGGGGCCAGTGCTGATACCTAGAGATTAATATACAGACATATATAAAGCAAAAAGAGCACTACCTGGCAACCCAGCCCAGTGTTCATACCTATAGAAAAGAAAAGGCAATTATAAGTGCATTATAGGTACATAAACACAACTTAAACCTCTACTAGTGCTTACACACTTAAGTGCATTATGAAGAGATGGGTCTTCAGTCTGCATTTGAAGACCACGAGAGACTCGGATGCCCAGTGGGAGTTCATTCCACCATCTGGGAGCCAGGACAGAGAAGAGTCTGGATGCTTGTCTTTCATGTGTCATTTGGGGTTGGCGGTTCGAGTTGGGCTGTAGCTGAAACTCGAAGGGCTCGAGGTACAGATCGACTCTTCAAGGCTTCTTGCATCCTCAGTTGGGGTGATCATGGTGAGGACCTGTAATGCTGGGGAGGAACAGCAGCTCAGTCATGCTGGGATTGAGCTTAAGGTGGTGAGCTGTCAGGCATGCTGAGATGCGGTTGCATATCTGCGTATTAGATGATGGGAAGGAAAGCATGAGTTGAGTATCATCAGCATAACAGTGATAAGAAAAGCCATGAGCTACACTTACACAATTGCTACACAGGACGTCTGACAACCAGGGGGCAGGTGGAGAAGATCTTATTGACCTGGTGGAGAGAGGACACAAATGGTTAAATGCAGATGAGAGAGAAGAAAGTAAAGTATCTGTAGCAGTGTTCAGGGAGAGAGAGGAAAAGGAGTCAGGATGGGGGAGGGTAGTGAGGATGGTTGAAGCGAGAGAAGAGGGAGAGACGGAGTGCAGGTTACGCCGAGTGAAGGAGGAGGGGTGATGTGAAGGGGTGATATGTACAGGAAGAGCTGGACAGGAGAGAGTTAAATATAGAAAGTAATGATCTGAGCAGTGAAGAGGGGTTACTATGACATCCAGCGCAGGGGTAGGTCTACTGAAGACCAGGTCCAGAGTGTTGCCATCTCGATGCGTTGGAGGGGATGGGTTGAGGGTGAGGTCGAGGGATGATAGTAGTGGTTGCAGGTATGATGACTGCAACTTGTCTGATGGGAGGTTGAAGTCTCCGAGTAGGAGAAGCGGGGATCCATCAACAGGGAAGAGACTCAGAAGAGTGTCTAGCTCCTGGATGAAGTTACCTAGAGGACAAGGAGGTTGATTAATGACAATAATATGAAGGTTAGTGGGGGAGGACACTGTGACAGCATGATCTTCAAAAGATGAAACTGCAAGGTGAGGAAATGAAAGTGGAGTAAAGTTCCACTTTCTAGACAACAGCAGACCTGTGCCCCCACCTCTGTCTTGGTGAATGGGAGAAGTTAAAGGCGGAGGATAGAGCAGCTGGAGTTGACGAGTTCTCAGGGGTGATCCAAGTCTCAGTCAAAGCCAAGTAGTGCAGAGAGTGGTGGGATGCTAAAGCTGAGATAAAGTCAGATTGACAATTCCAGAGCCCACCTACCACCCTGATCTGAGTAAGAGACGACCGCGTGTGTAGATGAGGATGCTGGTATTGCGCTTCCTGTGGTGACTGTGAGATTTTCTAGGTCTGTGAGATGAAAGAACAGGTATTGTAAAGCACATAGTGGAAATTCAAGTGCAGGTATAAATTGCATGAAAGAGATACTTAGCCATAGTTGGAGGTAGACATCTGTGATGGGCCTCTTCACACCGCTACAGACACCTTCTGAATATATGTGCCTCAGGCCACACCCTGCGATTCACACCTTGAGCCAACCTGAAACCACAGCTGAGCCTAGTAATTACAATTAACTCTAGGTACAGCAAGCTAACAACACAGCCTAGTAACTGGCAAAATCTAAGTCAAAGTAAATTCAAAGCCTACCCTACTAGAAGGCACAAAGAGAGCTGGCTCAGAGGGGAGGTCCTGAACAGGATTAGATAGAGCACTGGGAAACAGACTGGGGAGACTGGACTGGGAAACAGACTGGGGGAGCAGGACATGGGAACAGGACTGGGGGAGCAGGACAGGGGAACAGGACTGGGGAGGCTGGACAGGGGAACAGACTAGGGGAGGCTGGACAGGGGAACAGACTAGGGGAGGCTGGACAGGGGAAACAGACTAGGGGAGGCTGGACAGGGGAAACAGACTAGGGGAGGCTGGACATGGGAAACAGACTAGGGGAGGCTGGACAGGGGACACAGACTAGGGGAGGCTGGACAGGGGAACAGACTAGGGGAGGCTGGACAGGGGAACCAGACTAGGGATACTGAACTGAGGAACCGACTAGGGAGCAGGACAGGAGACGGGACAGGAGAATAGACAGGAGACTGGACACAGGGTTGAAGAAGCGACAAGGGGACAGGAACAAAAACCACAGCAGGGACAGGAACAGAGACATTAACAGGAACAGGCAGAGACAGCATAGACGACAAAGGAAAGTTAACATTAACCATGTCAGAGACAGAGACATACATGGTAACTGGGCAGCAGCCACGTCCTGGGCAGCAGCTGGAAGGACTGGAGACTCAGGGGCCACACCGACACCCAAACAATGGAGTCTTATGGCAGTCCTAATGAGTTCAAGATAAGCTGCGGGTGTGGGAGTGGGTGGAGCCAAGGTGGAGCAGGAAAAGCAGTGCAATAACATGAAGTCACCAGAGGGGGTGCTGTGTGACAACCAGAAACATGTCTGATAATGAGAAACTAACACAAATACTTTGAATATGGAAGATGAATTGGCCTTCTGTGTATTATTACATTATTTCAGGATTCAGGTTGTAAAACGGTCCACCCATTAAACGATCTGAGGCAGTCCTAGGTAAGACCTATGCCACCTGTAACCTCTTCCAAGCATGGTACTTGGTATAAATATATCACATTGTCAGAGTACGTGTAAAAGACAGAATGTTCCTTTACTAGCACTCAAGACTTTGATGGAGTTAGTGGAGGTGCATTGGTGTACCTGAGAAGGCGGTGTTCGACAGTATGGTGGAATGTGTTGATGATTAGACGGAGCTCTTTTATGGCATATTGAAGACTGGCACATAAGGAATGGCATTGGCACTGTTTATGACTTTGCAGTGGCATTACTCCACAGTCCTACAGTGAAATCCCATGCAGGTCATACCCCGAGTACCTGGGAAGGTGTTGTGGTGGAATGTGTTGATTAGTTTAAACTCTATATTAATACTCCCACATATGCTCATTCTATTTACTCTATTCTTTTTGATTTCTTTAACTTCAGCTGATCTACTCCTTACTGTTCCAGGTTTGTTTTAGACATTAGACCAAGTCAAGCTATGCTAACGTTGGATTCTGGATCTTGTTTTAGATACAGAACCATTTGTACAAAGCTCCCGGTGGTCCTCTCGAAACACTCTGCCGTAAAGAGCAATGTGTATGCACCCCTAAAAATGAGGTGTTGATAGCGTGACAGAGCTTTCCCCAAGTGTAGATGGTGTGACTGCAGCTGTAACTGTGATCACATAAACCCGCGTACCAGAACAACAGAGTCCCTGAGTCTGGACTTACTATTTTGCTCCTACCTGCAGAGAAGCTGTATAACCCTGGAGGAGGTGCTGTCAGATTTCACTGGCTTGCATGTAAACATGGAATCAACTGTACAGTTCATGTGCAGGTCTTGGTTTGGTCCACTCAGCGTAGGTGACAGTGTAGTTCATGTCAGATCAGGGCTTTTTCTTATATATGCAGCTTCACAAAGCAGCTTTAGAGAGTATCTGGCTCCAACCCCCCAGTGAGCAAGGCAAGGAGAAACTCCCTCAGAGCAAGAGGAAGAACCCTCGAGAGGAACCAAGACTCAAAACAGGAACCCATCCTTCTCTGGTCCACAGCCGGAGACAGATCAGATGTCTCTTCAGATCTACAGAGGACACCCTCTACCGATCACAGTTCTATACAGTAGGGCATATGGAGTAACCCAGTAACAGTGAGAAACTGAAACCAGTGAAAGCACTGTAAGAAGGTTATCCCAGTAAAAACCTCCATCAGTACCTTCTCCTAGAACCCTACAGGTAATATCTATCAGTGAGAATAAGGGAAGGGCTCGGTGTTCTGTGAGGCAGAGGAAGAATGTTCCCCCCTGTCTCGTCACTCTGCTTTATCTAGTGTACCTGACTGAGGTAATGTTCTCACTATCTAGTCCTTCAGATGGAGGCACAGGAGCAGAGAACTCTGTGTAGTACAGATGGCTCTGGGTTGTTGGAGTGACTTCAAACAGGGGAGGGGCCACACCTAGGGGGTAAACCCAGTCTGCAGATAGTTCACTCACTATTTAATGGGAGGTCTTTAGTTGACTACTCAAGTGGACCCAAAGAGAAAGTGGCCAATAGCATGAATGACAACAGGAGGGGTTTAAAAAAATGAATGGGAAAGGAGGAAAGGAAAGAGTTCCAGCTCTTCCTCACTGGGTAGAACGTTCCATCTCAGTGCCATGTAACAAGCTGCACACCCTTACTCAGCACTCGTCCTTTCTCGAGAAACGGACAGCCAGACTTCACTCCTCTCTGGTCCTGGACCTAAGGTCCTAGTTATTCACCAGTACGGTTCATTTACAGGTTGGAAATTTTACAAGACATGAAACATGAAAATATAAAAGCAGAAATATAAAATATAGACGATTAACCGCAACACCAACTCACTTTACCAGAGTTCTGTTTTTTTTTTTTTAATTCTTTATTTTTCCAGTGTGTACTTCCAAAATTGACATTCACAATATACATTTTTCTTTCTTTTTTCTCTTTTTTTCCCTTTCTTTTTGCTATCACTTCTGATATCACAATTATCACTTTTTTATGCCTTCAACATAAAATATAACGTATACATACAGGAACTATTAACACTGAGGATGCCTTAAATTATTGTGCAATAAAAATGAAGTAAAACCGAAAAAAAAAAAGTCGCCAGCATTCCCGGTTTTCTCCAGGTCTCTGTATAGGTGTAGTAAAATAACGAGTTATACATTTCCACCCGAATTCCCTCCAATTATGTGCACTACTACATTTCCATTGTTGTTCACATATTTTAAGCCATCTCTCATTTGAAATAGTTGATTACTTTCTTTTTCCCATTTTTGTTTTATGTATTCAGTTGAATTATCTGTAATTTCCACTAATCCCTTATACATTTTGGATATAATTCCTTTTAGAGACTGAGATTGATATGCTTCAATAAATAATTTTGATATGTCATCAGATAAATTATTTTTAATTGTTTTATCGAAGTAGTGTCGAATCTGTAGATAACGATAAAAATCTTGGTTCTCACGGGAGTATTTTTCTTTTACCGTTAGAAAATCTTGTAGATTATTCTTTTCAATGATTTTACAATACGTGGTAATCCCGTTCGTTGACCAAATTTTAAATCCTTTATCTAGTTTATTAGGTATGAAATCAGTATCATACGGACACCATCGGATTACTCTCAATGATTCCTTTAAATTATGTTTTTTTTATTTTGCTTTGTATTGCTTTTTATTTTTAGTTTGCTTTGATATATGGGTTTTTTATACAATCAATTTTATTTTTGACAAATTCCTGATCCCCCAGAAATGCCTGTACAGGAGGATCATTTACCAATGAAGCTTCCATATCTTTCCATTTTGCTGTATATTTGGGATTACATGAATAAATTAGAGGCCTTGTCTGTGCTGCAACGTAATATTTTTCTAAATTTGGTAATGCCATTCCTCCTTTTTCTTTTGAGAGCTGTAAGGTTCGAAATCGAATTCGTGGTTTTCGACCTTGCCATATGTATCTAGAAATAATCTTATCCCATTCTTTAAAAGTACTTGTAGGAATTCTGACGGGTAGCGCTTGAAAGAGATAAAGGAAACGAGGAAGTACGTTCATTTTAATGGATTCCACCCTTGAATTAAGGTTAAGAAAGGGAATCACATCCCATCTTTGGATATCTGATTTAATTTTTGTGAAAAGAGGTCCAAAATTTAGCTCTGACAATCCAGACCAATCTTTAGGTAAGGTAATTCCTAAATATTTTAATGTTTTGTTTTCCCATCTAATATTATAATATTGTTTTACATATAATGGAGGAATATAGTTAAAGGTCAATACTTGAGTCTTTTGTATATTTAGTTTATATCCAGAAAATTTAGTATAAGTATTTATTACGTTCAGTAATTCAACAAGGGAATTAGATGGGTCACTTGAAATAATACCACGTCATCTGCATAAAGTGCTAGTTTGTGTTCTTCACCTTTTAAAGTAATTCCTTTTATTGAATGGTTTTGGCAAATCCACTGGGCTAGGGGTTCTATATATAATGTAAAAAGAGATGCTGACAGGGGACATCCTTGTCTCGTACCTCGTTTCAGGACGATAGTTTCAGATAGGCTACCGTTTATCTTAATACGAGCAGTGGGATTATTGTATAAAGTTTGTATACTTTGTATAATTTCTTCGTGGAATCCTAATCTATTCAAAACTTTATATAAAAATTTTCTGTATATGATGGCAGTCTATTGAGTCGATCTATAAATTTGAGGAAGAAAAGCGTTTTTGGCATCTAAGCGGTATGATTCACAATCCAAGTGCGCATTTTCTGTTTCCATGGATGTACACGATTCAGGTTGATTTCGTTCCTAATCTTAAGAATTTTGCTGTCATCAAAAATTTGGGTCTTCGTGGTTTTTGTGTGGTGTATTTCCAATTCCTTTAAGTTTAGTATTCAAATCATTTCTAGTGTTGATTGACTTAATTTCTTTCTTACAAGGAACAGCTAATTAATGATTTTACCCCTAAGACACAGCTTTTAAGAGTGTCCCATACTAACTCAAGGTCCACTGCTCCGTTATTCATTTACTTCAAGAACATTTGGATTTCTTTTGTTTTATTTGTTAAATAAATTGGGTGATTATGAAGCACCCTTGAGTTAAGTCTCCATGTTCTATTTCTTTGAGTTTTGCTGAGCAATACGCATCATTGAACTGGTGCATGATGAAAAGGGATCCATCTATGCTCCCCTTTTGTTCATGGGTAATTTTGTCTCTGTAAGACTCAAGAGATCTCGTGCACGGCGTATTCGGTGTCGTAGACAAAAAAAAAGAAAAAAAAGGCGACCCGGTCGTGTACACGCGGGCAAAATGT
>JAMWET010000996.1:0-45000 GCA_024036415.1 Prochilodus magdalenae
TCTCGTCTCTCACTCTATCTTCTCCTGTCTGTTCTCTCTCTGTCTATCGCTCACGTTTCTCTCACTTCTCTCTCTCTCTCTCTGTTCTCTCTCTCTCTCTCCTTCTCTCTCTCTGTGAGCTCTCTCCTTCTCTCTCTCTCTGTCCGTTTCTTCTCTGTCTGTCGTCTCCTCTCTCTCGCGCTCTCTCTCTCTCTCTCTCTTCTCTCTCTCTCTGTCTCTCTGTCTCCTTCTCTGTTAAATGTTATCTCCCCCCTTATATTCCGGTCCTGCACCCCCCCCCCCTCCTCCTCCTTTATCTTTTCTTCTGTCTAAATGGCAGCCTAACAGCTTTTAAAAGCGTAGCACCGGAGTTTAATCCCTGATAGACTCCTCTTTTCACATCTCTCCTTTGTTAGACTCGGGCACAGACCCAGACCTTTTTCACCACCCATACACCCTTCGTCTATCCCTCCATCCATCCGTACATCTGCACACACACATACACACCCCTTCCTCCACTCATCCGTGCATTGTTTTCCCCCCTACCCCCGCATCAATCTGCACAAGCTTGCTTTTCAGAGTTATGTAAGCGTGACCAATTGTTGATTTGCTTCTCCACGCTCATTTAGCACTTCTCCCTGTCCTCCACACACACTTCATCCCTCCATCCCTCTGCCTCTTTCGCTCGTTGCTGGCTGTTTTACCCCTCTCGTGTTCTCCTGTCTACAGGCGGGAAAATTACAGGATTTTGGTGTCGGCTTGTCGGCGAGGTAGGGGGGTAAAGAATGGAGGATGGAGGGAAGAAAGGTAAATAGGCGGATAAGAGGGTGTTGCTTGGAGAAAAGGAAACATTCACACAGGCCTGGTCTAAACCTTTGGAGGGCTGTGGTTAGAATAACCCAAAGACCAAATACATTGTCTACTAGCTTTTGCAGCGGGTGGACAGTGGCCTACTTTATTGGAAACAACCTCGAGACGTAATATGCTTATTGGCCGATTTATCAGAAACACCCTGCCAGGTTTTTTTGGAGAATGGTGGAACCACTTTTGGGTGCTTATGTAGATGAAGTCGATGCGAACAAAACCTCGGATTTCCAGTGTGGCTTAACGTTACGAGGAGAAGGCAAAAACATACCCTGATTTTACATGTAAGGTCAATGGAGACCAGAACATCTTGGGGGTCCCAGGTCAGTTTTGGACGCATTTCATCAGCTCCACTCATCATGAGCTTTGCACACGATGTTAAGGGGGACGGGGACCTTTTCAAATTATGGCATCAAACTGAAAAACCATGAAAATGCAAACATGGCTCAACTAGTTGAAATTTGTCACCATGTCCATCAAAAAATAAAAAAGTTACAGGAGCCGATCATAGTAACCACTGGAGAGGACCACAGGTTGTATCGTGGTGGTGGATATCCTAGGCTCGGGTCTTGAAACTGAGCTTTTGGTTGAAGAGTATAAAACCTTGGCTAATTACTAATGAGAGGTGCGAACAGGTCTCTAACTGTACACCACCAAGGCCGAGGGTTTCTAATAAAACGTGGCCTGATGTGTTATGTTTTGAACAGTGTTTTTTAAGGTAAGAAGCACAGTAATGTTGCCTCAGGGGCATACAAAGCCATTTTTCTTCGTTTTTATGACCATGTTGCCGCATATTTTTGAAACCGACGGAAAAGGGTTTAAAAAGGGAGGGCGGAGCCTGAATAAACCAATGGAAGGTGTGTACTCACGGTCCAAGTGGTCTTCCTTTTGGCCATGTTTTAACCCCTCGTTCGGGCAAAAAATTCTCTCATGACCTTCATTGTGGTAATGTGTTTTTCTTGGGAGGAAATAACTGGAAACATATATGTTGAATAAATTCTTTTTTTTTTTATTATTGAGGATCCACAGATTAAAAATTGGGCACCTTTTAAACAGCTTAAATAAAAAATAAATAAATGGTTTAATTTGTAGGCACGCAGTTTCTGTGAAGTTTGTACCGATTACGTTAACTAATGTACAACTACACATGTTATCTCAGAAAATATAGAAACAATCATTGGAGATAGTGGGGGTGTTATTTAATTATTAAAATTTAAAATTTTAACGAACTCAGGGTTTCAGGTTAACTGCCCTGGCTGATTGTTTTAAGTTTAAAGACGATTTTAATGCTGATAATTTCGATTTTTCAAAAATTCCTGCTTTCAGAAGTGTTAGTAATTTCTACCGATATATCACAGGGCTGTGTGTGAAAGTTTAGGGCGCCCCAGTATTAATGCCAAGCAGTGTGCTTATGTTTTATGGTTGAATCCCCATTGCTTACGTTTTAATTTTAGTTTGAAGCTGATATTTTAATTCTGAATATTTGAGAATTTATTTTTAAGAAGCCTCGTTTAATGTGACGCCCTGCTTGACCGCTGTGGCGTTATGTTGCCTTGAGGCAACAAACCCCTTAAGGCACGCCACACCCCAACGCTCGGGTCCATTTGTCGTGTGTTTGTGTTCGTTTGTTTGTGTGTGTGGATGGGGGTTAAGCTAGATGGAGAAGTGCCTCCCGCCTTGCCACACCCCTACCAGCTTTATTCGCCCTCCATTCGTCATTCCCCACACTGGTTTCTGGATTACATTGTCATCACCAATAACAGTCACAGCTGATCGATCATTCAGTCACGCCACATCATCCACCCTGCCCCCGCACACTAGACCAGGCGCGACCAGCCCCTCCGCGTAAGACGTCCAACCCAGGTCCTGCCCCTGCAGTTCTGAGAGTATGTGTCAGTTATCTCTTACTGATTAAGACTCAGTTTGTGTGTGGGCGAAAGTTTGTGCGTCCCCGGTCAAATGGGCCATGCTGATGTGGAGTTTTTTTCTTAGATCCTCCAGAGAAGTCGGTTGGGGGGGAGACCACCTGAAACGATAAATGGGGTTGATGGAAACACTGGACGTGCCGCATAAAGGCATGGTGGATGGTGGTGGCTAGACTTTGATGGGATGCCGGGTTTGCTGATGCCTGTACGCCCGTGTCTGTGAAGGAGGGCTCGGTGCTCTCAGGCGGGAGGCGGGGCTCCTCTCTCTGGTGACTCTGCTGAGTGACGATCCGAATTTTCCCAGTCCTCTAGTCATTTCCCTGTTTCCCGCTCCGCACTGGAGTGGCCTCAATCACAAGCCGAGTAGGAGTGGCCAGAGGAACTCGGAGTGGGAGGAGACGGGGAAGGAGCAGGAGGGATGGAGAGGAGGATGGAGATTGTATGTACACATCATCCAGCTGTCTTGAAATGATGTGACGGGAGCGGTCTGTCATTTCATCCCGCCTGGCCCCCTGGGCTCTTACTCTCTTCTCTCTCTCTCTTTCACTCTCTCTCTCTCTCTCTCTCCCTCTTCTCTCTTCTTTCTCTCTCTCTTTGTCGTCTCTCCTCTCTCTCCTTCGTCACTCTCTCTAGCTCTTGCTGTCTACTCTTTTCCTCGTGTTCTCATTCCCGCTCTCTATCTCTACAACTTTCTCTTTACCTCTTTTTCCCGCTACTTTCCAGTGCTCCCTATGAATCCACTCGATTCTTTTCGTTTTTCGCCTTCTGATTTACTATATAGTACTCTGTCTCTTTATCCTTTAACTTCTCTCTATCTTTCTGTCTATCCCTCTTTCTTTCTACATCTCTTTATCTCCTTCTCACTTCATTATACCTGTCTCTTCCTTGTTTTCTTTCTCTTTCTCTTTCACTCTCTCTTTATCTCGCTCTCTCTATCTCTCTCACCCACTCTCTTTCTCTTTCTCTCTCTCTCTGTCTCTCTTTCTTTCTTTCTTTCTTTCTTTCTTTCTCTCTTTCTCTCTCTCTCTCTCTCTCTCTCTCTCTCTCTCTCTCTCTCTCTCTCTCTTTTTGAGGGTCCCTCAGTTTGATTTACAGTGCTCACCCTGCGTAAGACTTCATCTGACACTGCCGAACGAAGAAAGCGAAGAAGAGACAAATAAATGAATAAATAAACAAACAAACACACACACTGCGTTTTCATACCCACACCCGACTCGCTCCTCAGGCGGCGGCATCCGGGTAAACAAGGGGCGCGCGCAAAAACCAGCAACACGATAAATAAGACAACGCGATTAAAAAAATCCATGAAGACAATGAAAAGATCACGTTAAGCGCGGCTCAGCTATTCCCTGGGGCCGATTCCGCACCTCTCTCAGCGGACAGGAAACCAAAACCAAGGAAATCTGACGCTATAGACTCTGAGACACTGGACGCCGGGATCAAGCCCGAGGTGTCAATTAATTAGTCTGGGGATTGCGGCCTACACTTCTATTGAGCCCAGTGGAAGGCCCATGTGGCTCCACAATCGGGAGGAGGTGGGGGGGGTAAGCATGTAAGGCGAGAGGAAGAAAAAAAAAAATCATTCCATAATTAATCACTTCTCTCCCACTCTCTCTTGATTATATTATGTTTTAATGAGAGCCGTGATGTTGTAAAGTATGATTCATTACACCGTAGAGGCGACTGCTATTTTTCTACGCCGGCGACTCTACACCGGAGCGGAGGAATGAAGGCCAGCGCTAACCTCAGTCCGGGCTCGTCTTTTTTTTTTCTTCCCCTCTCCTGCCTTTTGAGGCGAGGGCTGTGTGCGCCGCTGAGCGCCTTGAAATAAAGAGAGACGGGTCAATGCGCATCTCGGTAAGGTTGTTTAATGGTGTGCTTTTTAAAACGCTTTCGAGGTTAATGCGGAATCTGGCTTCAATTGTCTATTGAAGCTTCTCCCGCTAATTTGATATGTTTTTCTCCCCCCACCCCCCCATTCCTCCTCCTCCTCCATCCTCCAGTCTCCCGGGCAAGGTCTGGCATTGCAAGGGACGGAAGAGAGAGCGTAGTTCACATTCCAGAAATCAATCTGCAGGCAGCATGCGTCCCTATGGGCCTGAAGGCTCTAAACGATGGACCGAATGCCCGGCAAGTGAATCCGAAGAGGCCGATTGTCAGTGACGTGGTTACCCTTCTGTAGTTACGGATGTAGACGGGAATGTGTAATTTTCCGTTCCAGCATTTGGGCCACACAGAACTCCAGAAAGAGTCAGGAACAGAACAGAGTCGCTACAGCCAAGCAGACGTACCTCAGCTTCTCCACGCAAGTGCAATCTATCTCGCTTTCTCGCGCACACTTGCTTTTTCTCGCGCATGCTTTTCTTCTATGGGTGAAACACGAACACCGAAATTATCCCAGGTAGCAAAACAGATCTGGCCCAAATCTGGCCCAATCCCCTTGTTCAGTCCTTCCCTGAGGGTAACGTGCGGGTTAGGGTTAGGGTTAGGGGACCGCTACTGGAAGCAAGGATGTGGGCCCACGTACCACCAAGTAAGGTCCAAAAGGTAGGCAGCAAGAGTGGACCAGATCTGTTTTGGGACAGGTCGGCCCAAATGCAATGTTGTGTATATACATGTGGCCACTTTGGCTCACAGCAAATTGGCTGGCACCGCCAGTGGGCCAGCAGGCCGTATCCTTTTGCAGATGTGGACCAATTGTTGCTGTTGGGATGTATCTGTTTAATTTATGCGACTGTGAAAAAGTGGCCGTTAACGAAACACTGAAAAGCGTGTCGGTATTCGGCCTTTAGTCAACGGTTAATTTTGTCCCCCCCCCCCCTGGTGTTCGTTCCGTGCATCCCAGCTTCTACCTTTCCGTTATTTATCCCCTGCCGCGTCGGAAGCGGGCACAATCCCGTTGAGCGATTAAAAACAAATGCACCGTTCGTCCAGGGAGGAAAGAAGCGCACGAGACGGCGAGCGCCTCCACGCTGAGAAAAGCCAAGCCGATGGCCTTCAAGCAGCCACCCCCAATGCCGAATTAACAACGTCTACGGTTTCCTCATAACAGCCACGATATTGCTCTTTCTCTTATCAAGTGGAAAAAAGAGGGAGCTTTAATTACAACAGCGAACTTTTGCTTCGTCTGATTGCCCACGACTTGAAATGCTTCTTTTTAAATTAATGAGACTAGAACTTCTAGAAGAGCGAAAGGGGAAAAAAAGATAAAGGGAGGCGAGGAGGAAGAGGAGAAAAAACCAAAAGGAGCGACTACCTACCGAGGCCGACCTAATACATCCTGCTGTGTGTAGGGAAAAGTAGGCCCAGGGGAAAAAAAACAAAAAAGTAATTTCCTGAAACTCAATTCTTTAAAAGTTATTAGCGGAAGGAGCGAATTAGGCGAAAGTGAAGTCAGGCTTTTTTCTTCCCTCTTTCTTTTCGGATGCACAGTTTCCTCTAAGAAAATCAGGCCCTGATTAATGAATAAATGATAATGACGAGAATAATAATCAATTAATTATTAACAAGCACTCACGAAAAAAGAGAGGCAGGGTGAGGAGGAGCGCTGTGGAGATACTACAACGGGGCCCCAATGGATGCAGCTGTGTTGTTGGAGGGTCTCGGGTTTCTCGTGTTTGCTTCCGCGTGCTTTGATGCGAGCGGTCAGGTGGACATGAGAGGTAAATGTCAGGTCTTGGCCTCGTCTTCGGCTGTGATGTGGAGTAAACGAGTCTAGGGAGGCCTGCTTTAGGCTGGCGGGCGTTCCGGCTAATCGTGGCTAGCTGTAAATATTGCAGCCCAAACAAAGCTGGTTAGCTAGCGAGTCAGTGAGTGCATTGGGTAGTGAGTCTGGCCATGGATAAGTGAGTCGGTTTAGAGAGTGAGTAAGTCCACACATTGGTTAATGAATCAATCAATGAGTCAGTCAGCACTCTGGTTAATGAATCAGTCCATGAGTTGGTCAACGCATTGGATAGTGAATCGGTCAATGAGTATGTCAGCACCCCGGTTAATGAATCGGCTCAGGAGTTGGTCAGTGCATTGGATAGTGAATCTGGTACTTGATTCGTGAGTCAGTTAGAGAGTGAGTCGGTCCACACATTGATTAATGAATCAGTCAATGAGTCAGTCAGCACTCTGGTTAATGAATCGGTCCATGAGTTGGTCAACACATTGGATAGTGAATCTGGCAATTGATTAGGATCAGTTACGGGAGTGGTCAGTACTCAGTTGCCTGTTAGTGATTCATAACTATCAATCCATGAGTCAGCATGTTGGTTAGTGATTCAGTCAGTGTCAGTTAGGAGCCTACTGACTCGTTCAGTCAAAGGTCTGCCAGCACCTGGTTAATGAAGTCAATAATGGGTTGATTCAGTGCATTGAATAGCGAGTTCGGCAATCAGTTGGTCAGTGAATTGTTTAGGGCAGGTCAAGTGAGCCAGTCCACATATTGGTGGAATCAGTCAATTAGTGAACAGGAGTGAGTTATTAGAGCACACGTTTGAATGCTAACAGTCAGTGAGTCGCTCGGTGTCGGTCAAGAGCAGTCCAGCTGTAAACTGTGAGTTAATAAACTGATAGGTGAGTCAGTGACTCATTGAGGTAATGAACTATTCAGTTAAGTGAGGTCACTGAACCACTAGGTGCAGCCCGGTGAATCTGTGAAACAGGCAGTCGCGATATGAGGCTTGTTAGCTTATGCTAACTGTAGCTCTAACAAACTTTGTGATTGCAGTGATGTACTTACAGCTGTAGCCGGGGCACCGAGGGGCCCAAAAATTTTACTTCCATCCATATCATTCCCTTGACTCCATCTCTGCCTCCACACCCCACCCACCCCACTTTACTAGGCCGGCCCATCAATCTTCGCTGAAAACACGCATGGGCAGCGTGGCGTGACGCGACGCGGAGGGGACACTGTGTGCTACCCGGCGCAACGCGCGTATGAAATGTGGGCGGCCAGGACGCATGATATACATGTAGCGTTTTCCAGTCAAGGTTGACCTTTTCCCTCCTCGGATATTAATCGCTGCAGCGCCGGAATACACGCCTGACTATTTCTCACCTTAGGAAACTCTGTGCACTCTACTCAGCCATCTTTTTCTTTCCTTGCACAGCACCGTCTTTCCTCCCGCTCTCTTCTCCTCCACGCTCACCTCGCGGCTCCGGTGTACACCGTTCGGGCGACGGTGGGAGTTTACCGCTAAAAATGCTGCCCCTATAAAACCCGACTGGGACCCCTGAGAGGAGCCCCAGCTTCGGGCCTCGTGCGATATCCGACTTATATATCCAGCGGTTCGGTGTGACATTATTAGCGGAGCTTCTGACACAGCCAAAGAGCGTCGAGGAAATCTCCAGGGGCTTCTGGCGAAGAAGAAGAAGAAGGCGAGGAGGAGGAGGGGAGAAGAGGAAAGCCAGGGCCTCAAAGGCTGTGAGGCAGGATTGTTTTCAGCTAATGTGACGGAAAAGGACCAAGCTCACTCTCCCTAGCCTATGTTCAGTGTCTCTCGCCCCCTCCACGTCTATCTTGTCTTCCGTGGACTGGTCCTGCCCTGGCACGTGGAATCGCGGAGCCTTTTCCCAGTCTGTATTGGCTGAAAAAGGCTTTGTCCTTCCAGTTGACTGGCCCATGACGCTGTCTTGGACCATATGGTTCCTGTGTGCGGTTCCAGGGCCGGCCTTGCGAAGAATGCAGTGTGGGGGACGTGGGACCCCCCGGTGCAACAGACACAAAAACCCCCCGTTTAACAACCTTCAAGCATGATGAAATTCAACACCTCCATTGTGGGTCTTTCGGCAGAGTCTATTTTCGCCACCAGCTTTGACAGCTAACAGAGCGAGGGGGGGGGGCGAATCAATGAAGGACCACGAGGACAGGGAGGCGAAGAAAGGAGGACAGATGTGGATGTGCACACGAAAACACACCTCGTAAATTGACAGGTATAAGCACGTTTCTGGCGACGACAGCCTCCTTCTAATCACTCCGCTCCACCCATTCCGCTCCTACAGGTATCCCCTCCCTCCCTCATCTCTCTCGTCGTCGTCTCCCCGCTGTCGTACAACCACACACACATTACTGTTTAGCCGGACAGCTGCTCAGCGGCGGTAATAGATGAGACGCTGGGTGTGGTGCCAGTATCTCTGATGTCCAGGCTCATGCTGGAGTGTCTCAGCATGTCCGCTATGGATAAGCCCCCCTTTTAATTAAGTGTTTAACAAGGAGTCAGGGGTATCCGTCGAGGGGACATGGCGCCCATGTACAAACCATTAACTAGAGGGGGCCGAGAGAGATAGAGACGGAGAGGGAGTGGGGAAAGTCTCTGTTGCATAACATGAGCACAACAACACAAACAAGGACATAAACTGAACATTCGTGCTACGCCTGCAAACAAGTCGCTCTCCAGCACTGCTGGACGAATGTTGGTCCATCAGGAAGTGGGAATATACTGGTTACGGAGGTTAGGGATGGAATGAGCGGCTTCGCCCCAGTGCTAGCAGGGCACCTTTAGAAATTGAGATCCTCTAATCGTAGTTAATATGGATATATAATATTTTCTGTTAGGAGAATATATATTATTTTATCATACAGAATCAGACATATACAGTTATTCAATGTGTGTACAGATATGCTATATTGTGGACATTCAAACATATATACGCTAAGTCTGATAGATGGCCGATCTATGGATCATGCACATGAACACGAATATATAGTCGCAATATATATGGCTAATGTCTGGTGACTTGAAATGAACCTTCCTCCTATATGGAACATATATTATTGTATGGATGGTACTCATATAGGCAGCTGTCAATCAGTGTTTATATGCATAATACATACATCAGACAGGCGTATATGTGATCCATATATTATGCACATAAGTGTTCACCCACCATATATATGGTGTATCTATCTACCTATCTATCTATCTATCTATCTATCTATCTATCTATCTATCTATCTATCTATCTATCTATCTATATATATATATATATATATATATATACATACAACACTCATATATGTCCAGGAGTTGGTTCTTATGTTCGTATACAGTATATATGTGCATATATATATGTATATGTATATATAGATAGATATATATATATAGATATATATGTATGTATATGTCTGATTCTGTATGATAAATTAAGATATATATGTAGTGTGTATATTATTATATATTATAATATATAATATATATTATATATATATATATATATATATACTCGTACTTCCATATATAAAAATACATATAGATATATATATCTTGATTTATCAGACAGAAATCAGACAATATACATATATATATATATATATATATAATATATAGAGGAGAGAGAGATATACATGAAAATATATATATTAGGATATATGTATATGTCTGATTCTGTATATGATAAATTAAGATATGTATGTATGTATACTCTCATATATAAAAACACATATATGACTTATTTATATCTATATATATATATATATATATATATATATATATATAACTATATATATATATATATATATATATATACAATATAATAGTCATATATGTGTTTGTATATATGGAGGAGTATACATACATACATGAATCGTAATTTATCATAACAGAATCAGACATATACATATATCTATATATATATATGTATATGTAATCTCTCTCCTCTCTCTATATATATTATATATGTATATCATACTATAGTATATGTCTGATTCTTGTATGATAAATCCAAGATATTATCATATCATATATGTAATTTTATATATGAGAGTACGAGTTTATATATATATATATATACATATATATATATATATATCATATATTTTATTATATCTATATATTATCACACAGAATCAGAATATATATACATATATATCTTATATATACAGAATCTAGACATATACCTATACATATTATATCTTATATATGCATATATACTATCTATATATACATATATATACCAACTCCTGGACATATATGACTGTTGACGAACATATAGATACCAAACTCCTGGACATAGATAGATTAGAGAGATAGATAGATAATATTATAGAAGATAGGTAGATAGATAGATAGATAGGTAGATAGATACACGCAATAGGTATGGCTTGTGAACAACTTTGTGCATAATATATGGATCAACATATAACTGATGTCTGATGTATGTATTATGGCATATAAACACTGATTGACAGCTGCCTATATGAGTACCATCCATACAAATAATATATGTTCCATATAGGAGGAAGGTTCCATTTCAAGTCACCAGAACATTAGCCATATTATGCTACTATATATTAGTGTTCATGTGTATGATCCATAGATCGGCAATCTATCAAGACTTAGCGTGTATATATGTTGAATGTACCAGCATATAGCAATATATGTACACACATTGAATATACTGTTAAATGTCTGATTCTGTATGAATAAAATAAGATATAATTCTCCTAAAACAGAAAATATATATATCCTATTAACTACGATTAGAGGATCGCAATTTCTAAAGTTGCCCTGCTAGCACCTGCGAAAGACCGCTCAGTCCATACCTAACATCCGTAAACACAGTAATGCCCACTTCCCTGATGGACCAAACATTCGTCCAGCAGTGGCTGGAGAGCGAACTTGTTTGCAGGCGTAGCACGAATGGGTCAGTTTATGTCCTTGTTGTTGTTGTTGTGCTCATGTTGAGGCAACGAGAGACTTTCCCCGACTCCCTTCTCTGTCTCTATTCTCTCTCGGCCGCCCTCTAGTTTAATGGTTTTGTACGATGGAGCTGGCCATTATTGTCCCCTCGACGGATACCCATAGACGTCCTTGTTAGGGACACTTAATTAAAAGGCTTATCACAGCGAGACATGCTGAGGTACACTCCAGCATGAGCCTCGGACATCAGAGATACTGGCACCACCACCCAGCGTCCATCTATTACGCAGCTTGAGCAGCTGTCCGGCTAAACAGTATATGGTCTGTGTGGTGTGGACACAGCGGGGAGACGACGAACGAGGAGAGATGGAGGGAGGAGGGGAATACTGTAGGGAGCGAGAGGAATGGGTTGGAGAGGAGTGATAGTAGAGGAGGCCGCGTCGGACAGAAGAACGGGCTTTATACGGTAAATTTACGGGTGTGTTTCGTGTGCAAGCATCACATAATCTTGTCCCTCCTTTCTTCGCCTTCCCTTCCTCCCGTGGTCTTCATTATCGGCACCCCCACCCTCGGCTTTCTTTGTTAGCTGTCAAAGATGCTGGTGGCGAAAATAGACTCTGCCGAAAGGACCCCACAATGGAGTTGTTTAAGTTCATCAGGGCTTGAAGGTGTTAAAAAGGGGGAGTTTTTGTTGTCTGTCTGCACCGGGGGGTCACACGTCCCCACCCACTGCATTCTTCTGCAAGGCCGGCCTGTGGACCGGCACACAGGGAACCATATGTTCCAAGAAACAGCAGTCAATGGGCCAAGCCAACTGGAAGGACAAAGCCTTTTTCAGCCACTACAGACTGGGAAAAGCTCCGCGATTCCCACGGTGCCAGGGGCAGGAACCACAGTCAAACCAGGAAGACAAGGAGATGAGAGGGAAGGGGTGACGGAGACACTGAAAAAATAGCTAGGGAGAGTGAGCTTGGTCTTTTTCCGGTCACATTAGCTGAAAAACAATTCCGCCTCACAGCCTGAGGGGCCCTGCTTTCTTCTTACTCCTCCTCCATCCTACTTCCTTCTTCTTCTTCTTTCTGTCGTCAGAAGCCCCTGGAGATTTCCTCCGAAGCTCTTTGGCTGGGTCAGAGCACTCCGCCCCACTAATAATGTCACATGCCGAAACCGCTGAGATATATAAGGGCGGGATATCACGCCAGCGAGGGCCCCCCGAAGCTGGGGGCTCCTCTCAGGGGGCCCGCTCGGGTTTTATAGGGCAGCATTTTTAGCGGTAAACTCCCACCGATTTCGCAACCGTAACGGTTGTATCCCGGAGCAGCGAGGTGAGCGGGAAGGCAGATGAGCGGCGGGAGGAAAGAACGAGTGCAAGTGCAAGGAAAAAGAAAAAAGATGGCTGAGTAAAGTGCACAGAGTTCCTAAGGGAGAAATAGATCAGGTCGTGTATTCCGGCGCTGCACAGCGATTATATATCCGAGGGAGGGAAAAAAGGTCAAACTTGACTGTGAAAAACGCCTTACAGTATATCATGCGTCCTGGCACGGCCCTACAATTTCATACATCGCGGTGCGACGGGGTAGCACCGCCGTGGTCTCCAGCGTCCGCCGCGTTCACGCCACGCTGGCCCATGCCGTTTTGTATTCAGCGAAGATTGATGGAGCGGCCTCACCTAGTAGTAAAGTGGGGTGGGTTGGGGGGTGTGTGAGGGCAGGAGATGGAGCAAGGGATGATATGGAGGAAGTAAAAATTTTGGCCCCTCTGTGCCCCCACAAGGCTACAGCTGTATAGTAACAGCACTGCAAATAACAAAGTTTGTTAGAGATTAGCAGTTAGCATAAGCTAACAAGCTTCAATCGCGACTGGCCTGATTCACAGAAATCAACGGCGCTCACCTAGTGGTTCAGTGAACTTCATTAACTGAATAGTTCATTAACCTCAATGAGTCACTGACTCACCTAGAGGCAGGTATTAACTCAAACAGTTAGAAGACTGACTGTACTTCATTGACCGACACACATGGAGCGAACTCACTGACTGATTAGCCCAATTAACAAAACGTGTTGGCTCTAATAACTCAACTCCCTGCCCTCAAACTAATGGGACTGATTCACCAATATGTTGGGACTGACCTCACTTGTAACCTGCCTCCCTAAAACAATACCAACGACCAACTGATTGGCAGACTCGCTAGTTCAATGCCACTGATCAACACATTGATTGAGTCATTAAAAACCAGGGTGCTGGCAGACTCATTGACTGAACTGCAGTCAGTGGCTCCTAAACTTGACACTGACTGAATCCACTAACCAACATACTGACTCAATGGAATTGACTAAGTGAATGAATCACTAACAGGCAAACTTGAGTCACTGACTCACTCCATGTAACTGACTCACTAATCAATTGCGATGCACTCCCAATGTGTGACGAAACTCAATGGACCGATTACATTAACAGAGTGCTGACTGACCAATCCTGACTGACGCATAATGAATCAATGTGGCGGACCTTGCTCACTCTCTAACTGACTCACGAATCAAGTACAGATCCACTATCCAATGCACTGACCAACCCTGAGCGATTTCATTAAACCGGGGTGCTCGACAACTCATTGACCGAATTCACTACCAATGCGTTGACCAACATGGATCAGGATTCATTATCCAGAGGCTGACTGACTCATTGATGATTCATTAACCAATGTGTGGACCTCTACTCACTCTCTTAAACCGACTCCACTTATTCCATGCCAGACTCCACTACCAAATGCACTCACTGACTCGCTAGCCTAAACAAGCTTTGTCTTGGGCTACAATATTACAGCTAGCCACGATTAGCCGGAACGCCCCGCCAGCCTAAAGCAGGCCTTCCCTAGACGCGTTTTACTCCACATCACAGGCCGAAGACGAGGCCAAGACCTGGACATTTACCTCTCATGTACCACCTGACCGCTCGCATCAAAGCACGCGGCACCGCAAACAACGAAGAAAATAACCGAGACCCCTCTCAACAACACCAGCTGCCATCCATTAGGGGCGACCGTGTATTATCGCCAACAGCGCTCCTCCTCACCCTTGCCTCTCCTTTTCTTCGGAGTGCTTGCTTAATAATTAATTGATTAATTAGTTCTCTCATTAATCATTTATTTCATTAATCAGGGCCTGATGTTCTCTAGGAGGAAAAACTGTTGCAATCCGAAAAGAAAAGAGGGAAGAAAAAAAAAAGCAACCTGACTTCACATTTCAGCCTAATACGCTCCTTCGCTAATCAACGTTAAGAGAAATCGGTAGTTTCAGGAAATTACTTTTTTTTTTTTTTTCCCCTGCCCATACTTTTCCACTACACAAAGCAAGGATGTATTGAAGGTCGGCTCGGTAGGGTGCGCTCCTTTGGTTTTTCTTCTCTTCCTCCTCGCCGTCCCTTTATCCTTTTTTGCCCCTTTCGCTCTTCTAGAAGTCACATTAGTCATCATTAATGTGTAAAAGAGCATTTCAAAGTCGGGCGGAGGCAATCAGACGAAAAGCATAAAGTCGCTGTTTAATTTAAAGCTCCCTCTTCTTTCCCACCTTGATAAGAGAAAGAAGCAGATATCGTGGCTGTAGATGAGGAAAACCGTAGACATGGATTTAATTCGGCTGGGGGGGGTGGCTGCTTGAAGGCCATCGGCGTTGGCCTTTTCTCGGCCGTGGAGAGGCTGCTCGCCGTCGCCGGGCCGCTTCTTTCCTCCACCATGAACGAACGGATGGCATTTGTTTAATCGCTCAACGGGATTGTGCCGCGCTTCCGACGCCGTGGCCAGGGGATAAATAAAACAGGATAACGGGTAGTAAAGCTGGGGATGCACGGAAATCGAAACCGAAAAAAAAAATGAAACCGTTGCACTGAAGGTCCGAAATACCGAACGCACGGTTTCATGTGTTTCGGTTAACTGTTGCCCACTTTTTTCACAGTCGCATAAATGAAACAGACCTACATCCCAGACAGAAGCAAACAAATGTGTGGCCACATCTGGCAAAAGGATCACGGACACTGCTGGCCACCCCCACTGGCTGGGTGCCACCAATTTGCGTGAGCCAACAGGTGGCCCACATGTATATACACAACATGCATTTGGGACGCGAACTCTGTCCCAAAACAGATCTGGTCCAACTTCTTGCCTGCCTACCTTTGGACCTACCTTCGGCGTGGAGTAACGTGGCCCCACATCTTGTTCGGGATCCGGGAACACCTAACCGTAACCAAACCGTAGTGCCCGTTATAACCCAACAGGGAAGGGGAACGCTGGAAAAATGGGGAAATGTGGGCCAGCATGATTGAGGCCATGATCCCTGTCTTGCTACCTGGGATAATTCTGTTCTTGCTGTTCGTTAATTCATCCCATAGAAGAAAAAGCGTGACCGTTGCTGACCCCACTATGCGCAAGAAAAAGCAGTCATGTGACACAGACGAAATCGGTCAAGGATAAGCGCGCCAGAGATAGATTGCACTGCGTCGTGTGGAGAAGCTGATGTCCATCTGCTCTTGCTGACACAAATCTCTTGTATGCGACTCTGTTCGTTCCTTACTTCTTTCTGGACTTCTGTGTGGCCCAAATGCTCGGAAACGGGAAATTACACATTCCCGTCTACCATCGCGAACGCTACAGAAGGGTAACCACGTCACCTGACATCGGGCATCGTTCGGATTGCACTTGCCGGTGCTCTCGGTCCCATCGTTCTTAGAAAGAGGCCTTAAGAGCCCATAGGGACGCAATGCTGACTGCAGTGGATTCTTGGAATGTGAACTAACGACTCTCTCTTTTCCGTACCTTGCATGCAGACCAGACTTGCAGGGAAAGACTGGAGGGGAGGAGGATACGGAGCCCCCGAGGAGGGAGGAGGAATGGGGGGGGGGGAAAGAAAAAACATATCAAATTATCGTAGGAGAGCTTCAATAGAATTGAAAGCCAATTCCGCCATTAACCTCGAAAGCTTTAAAAAAGCACACACATTAAAAACAACCTTAACGAGATGCTCATTGAACCCGTCTCTCTTTATTTTCAAAGGCGCTCAGCGGCGCACACAGCCTCGCCTCAAAAGGCAGGAGAGGGGAAGAAAAAAAAAAGACGAGCCCGGACTGAGGTTAGCGCTGCCTTTCATTCCTCCGCTCCGGTGTAGAGTCGCCGCTTAGAACAATAGCAGGCGCCTCTACGGGTGTAATGAGATGCATACATTTACAACATCACGCTCTCATTAAAACATAATAATAATAAAGAGAGAGTGGGAGAAGAAAGGGATTAATTATGGAATGATTTTTTTTTTTCTTCCTCTCCCTCCCCACCCACCTCCTCCCGATTGTGGAGTGCCACAGGGGCCTCCACTGGGCTCAATTAGAAAGTGTAGGCCGCAAATCCCCAGACTAAATTAATTGACACCTCGGGGCATTGAGCCCGGCGTCCCAGTGGCTGAGTCTAAGCGTCAGATTCCTTTGTTTTGGTTTCCTGTGCCGCTGAGAGAGTGCGGGATCGGCCCAGGGAATAGCGGGAGGCGCGCTTTAACGTGATCGTTTCATTGTCTTCATGGATTTTTAATCGCGTTGTCTTATTTATCGTGTTGCTGGTTTTTGCACGCGCCCCTTGTTTACCCGGATGCCGCCGCCTGAGGAGCGAGTCGGGTGTGGGTATGAAAACGCAGTGTGTGTGTTTGTTTGTTTGTTTGTTTATTTATTCATTTATTTGTGTATTTGTCAGTCTCTTCTTCGCTTTCTTCGTTCGGCGGTGTCAGATGAAGTCTTACGCAGGGTGAGCACTGTAAATCAAACTGAGGGACCCTCAAAGAGAGAGAGAGAGAGAGAGAGAGAGAGAGAGAGAGAGAGAGAGAGAGAGAGAGAGAGAGAGAGAGAGAGAGAGAGAGAGAGAGAGAGAAAGAGAGAAAGAAAGAAAGAAAGAAAGAAAGAAAGAGAGACAGAGAGAGAGAGAAAGAGAAAGAGAGTGGGTGAGAGAGATAGAGAGAGCGAGATAAAGAGAGAGTGAAAGAGAAAGAGAAAGAAAACAAGGAAGAGACAGGTATAATGAAGTGAGAAGGAGATAAAGAGATGTAGAAAGAAGAGTCATATAGTAAAGATGAGAGAATATAATAAATAAAGAGACAGGGGGTATAGAGAGTAGAAAGAGAGGAGATAGACAGAAAATAGAGATAGAAGGTAATAGTATAAAGAGAAAGTAATAGAGAGTGATCAAGAGGTAAGGAGAATTGTAGAGATAGAGGGATTAATAGGGAAACTGAAAGAAAGAGGGAGAGAAAGAGGTAAAGAGAAAGTTGTAGAGATAGAGAGAAGGGAATAGAGAAAAAGGAAAAGAGAGACAGGAAGAGAGAGAGAGAGAGTGGAGAGTGACAGAAGGAGAGAGAGAGAGAGTACAGAAAGCACCAGGGGGCAGGCGGGAATGAAATGACAAGACCGGCTCAGTCAACATCATGTCAAGACAGCTGGCTGATGTGTACAGACAATCTCATCCTCCTCTCCATCCCTCCTGCTCCTTCCCGTCTCCTCCACTCCGAGTTCCTCTGCACTCCTACTCGGCTGTGATTGAGGCCACTCCAGTGCGGGAGCGGGAAACAGGGAAATGACTAGAGGGACTGGGAAAAGTTCGGATAGTCACTCAGCAGAGTCACCAGAGAGAGGAGCCCCGCCTCCCGCTGAGAGCACGAGCCCTCCTCACAGACACGGGCGTACAGGCATGCAAACCCCGGCATCCATCAACATCAGCACCACCATCCACCATGCGTTCTGCGGCACGTCCAGGGTTCCATCAACCCCAGATCGTTTCAGGTGGTCTCAGATTCTCTGGAGGATCTAGAAACTCCACATCAGCATGGCATTTGACCGGGGCGCACAAACTTTCGCTCACACACAACTGAGTCTATCAGTAGCGATACTGACACATACAGAACTGCAGGGCAGGACTGACGTACGCGCAGGGCTGGTCGCGTGGTCTGGTGCGGGGGAGGGTGGATGATGTGGCGTGATGATGCGATCAGTGTGACTGTTGGTGTGACAATGTAATCAGAACAGTGTGGGAATGAGAGAGGGATAAAGCTGGTGGGGGTGGAGGGGGGGCACTTCTCCATCTAGCTTAACCCCCATCCACACACAAACAATTCGCCAACGACAAACGAATTCCACAACACACGACAAATGGACCCCGAGCGTTGTGAGCGTGTCTTCTTAAGGTGTGGCGTGCCTTAAGGGGTTTGTTGCCTCAAGGCAACATAACGCCACAGCGGTCAAGCAGGGCGTCACATTAAACGAGGCTTCTTAAAAATAAATTCTCAAATATTCAGAATTAAAATATCAGCTTAAACTTAAAATTAAAACGTAAGCAATGGGGTTCACCTAAAACATAGTCAACTGCTTGGCATTACACTGGGGCGCCCAAACTTTCACACACAGCTGTGTATATCGGTAGAAATACTAACACTTCTGAAAGAGGAATTTTTAAAAATCGAAATTATCAGCATTAAAATCAGCTTTTAAACTTAAAAAATCAGCAGGGCAGTTAACCTGAAACCCTGAGTTCGTTAAACTTTTAATTTTAATAATTAATATTTAAAATTTTTTCATATTTTTTCTGAGATACATTGTGTTGTACATTAGTTAACGTAATGGTACAAACTTCACAGAACTTGGTGCCTAAAATTAACCCATTATTTACTTTTTCTTTAAGTTTAAAAGTTGCCCAATTTTAAATCTGTGGATCCTCAAATAAAAAAAAAAAGAATTTTATTAACATATATGTTTCCAGTTATTTCCTAAGAAAACACATTACCACAATGAAGGTCATGAAGTAATTTTGCCGAACGAGGGGTTTAAAAATGGCCAAAAGGAGACCACTTGACCGAGTACACACCTTCCATTGGTTTATTCAGGCTCCGCCCTCCATTTTTAACCCTTTCGTCGTCAATAAATATGCGGCACATGGTCATAAAACGAAGAAAATGGCTTTGTTGCCCTGAGGCAACATTACTGTGCTTCTACCTTAAACACTGTTCAAAACTACACATGGCCACTTTATTAGAAACCCCTGCCTTGGTGGTGTACAGTTAGAGACTGTAGCACCTTCATTAGTATTAGCCAAGGTTTATCTCTTCACCAAAGCTCAGTTTCAGACCGGCTGGATATCCACCACCCGTACAACCTGTGGTCCTTCCGTGGTTCTATGATGGTCCTGTTCTATTGATGGACATGGTGAACTAGTGCCATGTTCATTTTCATGGTTTTTCAGTTTTTGCCATAATTTGAAAGTCCCCGTCCCCCTTAACATCGTGTGCAAAGCTCATGATGAGTGGAGCTGATGAAATGGTCCAAACTGACCTGGAAAGATGTCTGGTTCCATTGACTTCCATTAAAATCAGGGTATGTTTTTTCCTTCTCCTGTAAAGTTAGCACACTGGAAATCCGAGGTTTTGTTCCATCGACTTCCTCTACATAGCACCCAAAAGTGGTTCCACCATTCCTCCAAAAAAACCTGGAGGGTGTTTCTGATAAACTGGCCAATAAGCATATTACGTCTCGAGGTGTTTCCAATAAAGTGGCCACTGTGTGCAAAAGATAGTAGACAATGTATTTGGTCTTTGTTATTCTAACCACCAGCCTCCACAGGTTAGACAGGTGTAGTGATGTTTCCTTTCTCCAAGCAACACCCTCTTTCCCCTCTTTCCTTTCTTCCCTCCATCCTCCATTCTTTCCCCCCTACCTCGCTGACAAGCCGACACCAAAATCCCTGTAATTTTCCCGCCTGTAGACAGGAGAAACAGCCGAGAGCGGGTAAAACAGCAGCAAACGAGCGAAAGAGGCAGAGGGATGGAGGGATGAAGTGTGTGTGGAGGACAGGGAGAAGTGCTGAAATGAGCGTGGAGAAGGCAAATCAACAATTGGTCACAGCTTACATAACTCTGAAAGAGCAAGCTTGTGCAGAATTGATGCGGGGGGGAGGGGGGAAAACAGGCACGGAGGAGGTGGAAGGAGGGGTGTGTGTATGTGTGTGTGCAGATGGACGGATGGATGGAGGGATAGACGAAGGGATGAATGGGTGGTGAAAAAGGTCTCGGTCTGTGCCAGGAGTCTAACAAAGGAGAGGAGTGTGAAAAGAGGAGTCTAGCAGGATTAAACTCCGGTGCTACAGCTTTTAAAAAGCTGTTAGGCTGCAATTTAGACAGAAGAAAAGAGAAAGGAGGAGGAGGGGGGGGGGGGTGCAGGACAGGAATGTAAGGGGGGAGATAACAGTTAACAGAGAAGGAGACAGAGAGACAGAGAGACAGAGAGAGAGAGAGAGAGAGAGAGAGAGAGAGAGAGAGAGACAGACAGACAGAGAGAAACGGACAGAGAGAGAGAGAGTGAGAGACACAGAGAGAGAGAAAGAGAGAGAGAGAGAGAGAGAGAGAGAGAGAGAGAGAGAAAGTGAGAGAAAGAGAGAGAGAGACAGAGAGAGAAACAGACAGAGAAAGAGAGAGTGAGAGACAGAGACATAGAGAGAGAGAAAGAGAGAGAGACAGAGACACAGAGAGAGACACAGAGAGACACAGAGAGAGAGAAAGAGAGAGAGAGAGAGAGAGAGAGAGAGAGAGAGAGAGAGGGAGAGAGACAGAGAGAGAGAGAGAGAGGGAGAGAGACAGAGAGAGAGAGAAAGTGAGAGAAAGTGAGAGAAAGAGAGAGAGAGAGACAGAGACAGAGAGAGAGAGAGAGAGAGAGAGAGAGACAGAGAGAGAGAGAAAGAGACAGACAGAGAGAGAGAGAGAGAGAGAGGGGGAGAAAGTGAGAGAGAGAGAGAGACAGAGAGAAACAGACATAGAGAGAGAAAGTGAGAGACACAGAGACATAGAGAGAGAGAAAGAGAGAGGGAGAGAGAGAGAGAGAGAGGGAGAGAGAGAGAGACACAGAGAGACAGAGAGAGAGAGAGAGAGAGAGAGAGAGACAGAGAGAGAGAGATAGAGAGTGAAAGAGAGAGATGAAGGGAATCGTCCCGTCTGATTGTTGGTAGGACTGGCTGACATAATTTTCCCAATCCTTAATTTTCGGAATTAATATCGTTATCTAATTATCTTATATCTTATTATTAAGCCCTACTCTCAACTCACCAAACCAAAAATTTGGTTGTAGTACCTTCAGGATCCTGTAGAGGGCCTGCTTGAGGATGATGAGGCTTTAAATCCCTGTGGGGTGTGAGTGACGGAAGCCATAGATTGAAAGGAGGTGCTACAGTGCAGGGAATGTCTTGTTCCATGTGTGGTAAATGGCTCCAGAGCAGATGTTAATGATTGGCTAAAAGGAGGGACTGCATGTGGGCGTGGCCAAAGACCATAGTGTGAAGGAAGTAGCTGAATCTGCAGGTGTGTGGAAGCGTACGGTCATACGGGTCTACCAGCAGTGGCTAAAATCCCAGTCTACAGGGAATTCTCGGAACTGTGCCAGGGAAGGCATCCACCAAATCTGGACAATGCTTTGGTGTAAGAGAGTCTGAACGCTGATGTGGCTACATCCAGAACCTTGTCAGGTCCATGCCCAATCCAGTCCCAGCTGTTCCGTCCAGACTCATCCAGTGAGCTCATGTGGTCATGTGACACTGCCATGTTCCAGAATGTGCACCACACTGGTCGGTGAAAATTCCCATGTCCTCTCTAGTGTCTCTCCCAGTTCTCCCTAGTGTGTGGTGAAGTGTCTGGTACCACCCCATGCGCAACAGCGCCAACCACCCATCACACCATCAACACCGGCATTGGGGCATTGCACGAGGGACGTGATCAGTGTCACCATGCATCTCCATGGTGGCGGTCCGTCATCCAGGTGCCTTCTTTTGCCACCCCACAACTGGGCCTCACTGTCGTGCCTCGCCATGCTGCCTCTTCCGCCCATCCTCTTTGCGTGTCTGTGCCATGCTGCTGCTTCTTCCACAGTTGGGGGTTCGGTGCCTTGCTGAGGGGCTCCTCAGTCTCCTCACTCTAGGGAACCTAGAGTGGTCCCCTACTCTATAGCCTACAACGGTCCCCTTTTACCAATGAGCCCGGAACCAATGGACCTGCTTGAGGATGCGCTGGACAGCATTTCCAGCAACCAAAAGTGCATCCAGCCTCCTTGTGCCCAACAAACACTTTCATATCACACACACTCCCCCACCCCCGCACACTCGGCACAATGAGAGTGAGACAAAAGGGCCCTCCATCGCCAAACAAAAGCATGGAAATTCCATGGTGCGGAATAGAGCTCACTCTCCACAGCCGGGGTTTAGTGGCCTTATCTGAAGCACACACAATGGATCGCTTTTAGCCAACACGGCCCAGCCTACTTATTTCCACCACCACTTTTCTCCCCTCTCTCTCTCTCTCTCTCTCTTTTCCTCTCTCCCTCTTTCTTTTTTCTGGTGCTAATTTCCCCTCACTCTTTTCTTCTCCGTGCTCGCTCATCCCTCTCCGCCGAGATGAGACCGGAGGGCGCTGCGGTGGTAAAAGCGAGGGTGGCCCAGGGTGGCATTTGCTGCTCTTTTCGTGCGCGTTGTTGAATTATTAGTGTGCGGAGCGGAGTGGCTGGTTGAGTGGAGAGCTCTTGTGCGGAGAGGTGGAGGGACGGAGGGATGCAGCGGCTGCACATTTCCCTGAGAGGATGATGGCTGAGAGTAATGGATATGAGGCCGCGATTCACACGGGGTCAGCATCGCTGAGGCACAGCTCACACCACGAAGTGTGTACAAGCTGATGGTGTTTGTGTGTGTGTGGATGTTTGTTTTTCTGGATGTTCCAGACAAATGCGTGTATATGTTATACCTCCATGTCCTGACAAGGTATAAAAACAAACCCTGTGTGTGGGACAGCTTATGTAAACCCCAGGCTGGTACCGCTGGTTGCTCATGACAGCAGAAGATAAATCATAAGGTTCAGTCCTTATTCGGTTCTGCGTCAGCCTGGGTCTCTTTGACGGTGACAGTGTTTAAAGGGCTGAGATGTTCTCCATCACACCCAGAGCTGCTCTGACCTTACAAACAGACCTGGCGGATGTGTGCATGAGTGCTTAGTAACGCATTCCTTCGTAGCAAGGCAGCAAATCCCTTTTGGCGGCATCTCCGAAATGGCAACTTTACAGGAGAAAGGAAAAACCTGCTTCACTTTTAATGGAAGTCAATGGAACCGAAAAATTGTCCAAGTCATTTTCGGCCCTTTCTTGTGGTCCGTCGATAGAGGAATGAACACACAGCGTAAAAGACAGGAAGTACTTCCAAATCAGCCCAAAAACTGGAAAACACCAAAAATGGTGATACGAGGTCGTGGAGCAAAACAGGAGTGGTATTAGACCGCTTGTAGGAAAAGCAGAGGAATCCAAATAGCCTGGCCCCCCTGAGCTTCCTCCAGCTCAATCTGGGGAAACCCAAACCGTTCCCCAACCAGCCAGGAGGTATAAACCCTCCAGTGGGGTTCATGGAACAACCTCTAGGTCTCATCCCAGTTGGCCAAACATGGTACACTTCCAACGACCAGTGGGCATCCTCACCTGGCTCCTTTCAGTGTGGAGGAGTGAGGGCTCTACTTTGAGCTCTTCCTGGATGACTGAGCTCCTCACGCTATCTACACATGACACATTATGCCGTATAGTGATTATTCTGTTGGAGTATTGGTCGGATGTTTATCCCTAGGCGGGAGGTAGCTGGAGGGCTTCAGCTGGGCCGATGTAATGAGTTTAGGGTTGCTGAACGAAGCCCGGATTAAACTGCTACGTGACCGGGCTGGAGTGTGTAGTTACAGTCAATTGAAATACATCAGAATCAACAGCAACAGACTTACACTATGCTAACGCTAGCATTGACCAGGTGACATAAATCTACTGTATAGCTCAATTCATCAGAATTTATTTATTAAATAACGTATACATGTATTGTAATAATCCTACAAAGCAGGGTGGCCATGCTGGTGGCCCTGTGCGTTAGCCCTGGGTCTGCAAGGTTTACTACAAATGTCCAGAGAATGTACAAATACAAGTACACACACACACACACACACACACACACACACACACACACACACTCACACACACACACACACAGCTTAACAACATCAGGGCTCTCAGTGCAGTCTCTAGTGACGGTGGCCTGAGAGGGATCATTGCTAACATCTGTCCACTCGTTTTGCCACCAGAGTCGAGGGCATGGTAAAGAGAGAGAGCAGGAGAGAGAGCAAGCGCGAGAGCGAGAGAAAGCGCGAGCGAGAGAGAGAGAGAGCGAGAGAAAGCGAGTGTGAGAGCGCAAGAGCAGCGAGAGCAAGAGAGAGAGAGAGAGAGAGAGAGAGGGAGAGATAGAGTGAGAGCGAGAGAGAGCAATAGAGAGCGAGAGAGAGAGAGAACGAGCAAGAGAAAGCGAGTGCGAGAGAAAGCAAGTGCGAGAGAAAGCAAGTGCGAGAGAAAGCAAGTGCGAGAGCGAGTGCGAGAGAGCGAGAGAAAGGGAAGGAGCGAGAGCAAAAGCGAGAGCAAGAGAGAGGGAGGAAGAGAGAGAGAGAGAGTTAGCGAGAGCGAGTGCGAGAGAGAGAGAGCGAGAGAGAGCAAGAGCGAGAGAAAGGGAGAGAGAGCGAGAGAGAGAGAGAGAGAGAGAGAGCGCGAGATAGCGGACAGTGAAGCTCTTTAATAGAGCATGCTTGAACTGGGCCCGCTGCACTCAGCTCGGCCCGAGCGACGGAGAAAGCCAAGTCAGACTAGCTGCTAAATGTGCCCTGCAACATCCCCTCGGCATGACTGCCCTATTTACAGCACAGCCCGCACACGCGCCCGCACACGCGCCCGCACCACCCCGCTGCCATCCAGACCCGTGAAACCATATTCCATTTAGAAAGATCCGGATTAAAGTGTATCAGGCCAAGTGTGTTTTGACCTTGTTACTGGGGGGAGGGGAATACACACGCACACACTCGCGCACACACTCGCGCACTCATTCACACACTCGCACACACTCTCGCGCAGACACTCACGCACTCGCACGCACACACTCGCAAACACACACACTGGGGGAGAGCTCCAGCACAGCCGTGATTCTCTCTTCGTTCTCACTTTCTCCGTTTCCACGTTCATTTGTTCCGATCTTTAGAAGCCAGATTCCCGAAACTTCTCCCAGCCTTCCGTTACACGGTGCTCATTAGTCAGAGCTTTCTCTGGGATAAAGCCAAGACCCCCCAAGACCCCCCAGCAGACAGGCTTTATTATGACTGTTCCATCTGAGCGGTACAAATATACTCACATAACACCTGTATACCCATCCATTCATCCATCCATCCATCTCTCTGTCTATCCGTATATCTATCACTCTGTCTGTCTGTCTGTCTGTCTGTCTGTCTGTCTGTCTGTCTGTCTGTCTGTCTGTCTGTCTGTCTGTCTGTCTGTCTGTGGTTAGCTTCGAGCAGCTCTACAACCTGAAGAGTTCTCAAAAACGTCAGGGTGCTCCTCCTCCCCTCCACCACCCTCGTCTTTCTCTCACTCTTTCATCCTCCTCTTCCCCCGTCAGGAACGTACTCATGTAATTAAGCTGCTAACACAGCGTCAAAGAATTGGCTAATTCAGCAAGGAGGAATTATTCCAATTTGAAATGAGTCATTAACCAGCGGAGACGTGTTGTTGGGCTTTTCTCTGAAAAGAGATTCGGGAGCGCGATGAATCAGCGCTTGTGGGGCGAACCTGAGTGCGTGTGTGTGTGTGCAGCAGGATTAGCATTTTTGGCTCGGTGTGCGGTGTCATGGTGGCTCGGATAAGACGGGGTCCTGACACGATATCAGGGTTTGGATGGGTTTCAGGCTGATTTGGTGGAGACTAGGTAGGATTGTTTTCCAATATTCCGACTCGAGATTTCACGCTCTCCTGCATTTCCCTTATCGCACTCTCTCTGCCTCTAGTCTGGTCACCGCCTAGCACGAGCACCACCAACACAAGCTCATGGCCTTGCTTGCATTTACGTTCATGGCATCTAGTTGGCGCTGTTGACCTACAAGGTCAATGGTGTTACAGGTAGGCCAATGTGGAGCCAAGGACTCTTATTGGAACAGCACAGCGAAGTCACCCAGGCTGGGAACTGAATCCCGGCTGGGGTGATGGCTCACTGGCAGGTAGTGGTGTTCCCTCCATTGTGGTATCATAGGGACCTGGTGAAGAAGCACACCATGTTGTAGAACTCAGGAATCTGAACTAGGTTCTGATGGGTCGGGTCAGTTCCTCAGTTTCATGCCTCTGCAGAAACTAGTGGTCTTCAGTTGGCCTGTTCAATCTTCCCACCAAACTTCTGGGAAATTAGGAACTTTCTGGGCTATGAAGAACCAACTAGTGGGTTCACCTGGGTTTCCTACAGCGCCACCCTGTGGTAGACCATTTCCAGTTAGTTAGTTAGTTGGGAATACCAAAGACAGAAGCTCACTGATTGGTCAGTGAAGCAGCTAACAAGGGTCTTTTCCTGAATCTGTTTCGGGAACGTCTGTTTTTCCTGAACGAAGAGTCAAGAGGTCCCTGAGGTTAATTGGGGGGACCCCCCAGACCCCACCCCCCTCTGTGTTATGCACCTTAATTCTACTGGATTTTATTGTTATATAAAAAAGGGTTATGATGTTATGCAATGCTAATGCAGGCAGATGTGTATTCATGTACACCTACTGTTCCTATATTGATCTAGAACCCTCTAGAATGGACTTAGCAGTGAAATGAACATCCGGAATTCTTCACAATTCAAATAAATAATAACGACTGCAGAATCCACATGCCTGGTTTAACGTACTGTCTCTTGCGCGCATTAACACCGAGCGGCGGTGCCTCGTAAGGGAGCGTCTGAAAGTGTGAACTCCCCTGTAAAGATCAGGCCGCTCTGATGAATTATCACGGGCCGTAAACATTTAGATACTGGGGCTACATGCTTTAATTGCAATCGATGCTTATACAGTACCTACAGAGACTAATGCAAAAGCCATAATCCCCAAAGCACAGCACAATTAGAGAGACCGTGAAAAGACTCAATAGCTCATAAAAAGTGGAGCATAGAGGGAAGAGAGGAGGAGGAAGGAGGAGAAGGAGGAGAAAATGCACATCGTTTATAGAGCATGGCTCAGAAATCCACGCTGGCTCAAACAGAGCACGAGTAGTTTAGTTCTCCATAAAAAAAAAAAACATTCACCTGTACTCTTTTGATCTTTAGTACACAAACACACACACACAAACACATCCCAACACGCACACCCCAACACACACACACCCCGACACACTTACACACTTAAACCAACACACTAACACACACACTAACACACACACACCCCAACACACACACACACCCGAACAAACTAACACACTAACACACACACACATCCCAACACACGTAAACCAACACACTAACACACACCAACACACTAACATACACACACAGACAGACACATATACACAAACCGTAACACACACACACACACACAACACACTAACACACCAAACCCAACACAGTTATAGACATAGACCAACACACTAACACATACATCTACACACTAACATACAGTCCAACACACACATCAGCACACACACCCACACACTAAAACACACACACACACCTACACACTAAAACACACACACACACCAACACACAGACTAACATACACACACACACACCCACACACACACATGAAAAGCCCTTTGAGATGGAGGAATAAGACCTTCCACCATAGCTGTATTCTTCTCTCTCATGCTCTCTCTCTCTCGTGGAGGACAGTCAGCACATGTGAAAGAAAAGATGAGAAGAAAAAATGAGAAGAAAGGATGAGGTTCAAAAAGCCTTGAAATCTGCAATGGCTAAAATCAGAAAGGGCGAGAGAGAGAGGGATAAGAGGGAGGAAGGATAGAAGAGAAGGTGAAAGAAGAAGGGGACTGGAAAAAGATGAAAGAGAGTGAGTACTGGGGAGTGACAGAGAGAGAGAGAAAAGGAGATGGATAAAGGTAAAGAAAAGACAGGAAGTGAGAAGAAAAGAGAGAGGAGGCAGAGAAAGGCAGAAAGACTGAGGGGGTAAAGACAGAGTGAAAGAGGAAGCGATGGACGAAGAAAGGAAAAAAGAAAGAAAGAGTAAAAGAGAGGGATGAGACAGAGAGAGAGAGAGAGAGAGAAAGAGAGACAGAGAGAGAGAGAGAAGAAAATTGAATGTCGGGAGAACAGAGAGTGGGGTGGGGGGTGAGAGGGATTTGGGAGTCTATATCCATGTGTGAGTTTTGGTGGGGGTCTTTCCCGAGCCCCTCTCGATGGAGTGGATAATTGAGTGCGGCCCAAACACTGTCAGCCGAGCTCAGAAGCCCCGGCTCTTCAACCGCCAGAACGAGAGAAAAGAAGGCGGTGAGAATAATGGAGTGAGAGAGACAGAGCGAGAGAGAGAGGGAGGAGGGCTGGGGGGTGTGGGGGGGTCAGAGAAAATCCCGCTGTCCCTGGGAGGGGTCGGAAAGCTGCTATTGAAAAGCCATTAAACTTGCATTTAGCAGGATTGATTGGAAATGAAGAGGCCTATTAAAAGCGGGGGACAGGAGGACAATAGCGCGGCTCTGGCCGCCGTATGTCGCCCTGCTTTTCTGCTCCTCTCCGCCCCTGACCCTCCTCCTCCTCATCCCGCCATCCCTCCGCTTCTCCCTGCGTTTAAACAGCCCAGGCCCGGAAAACAGGAGGAGGGTGGCTTAGGCCAGACTGAATAGACCCCGGCTTTATCCTTCATTGGCTCCTTCAGTATTTAACCACACAGACAAAGAGAGAGTGAGACAGAGAGGGAGGGACGCTCCACCAGCTCTGTAAAATTTCTCCACCTTCTTTCTCTTTTCTTTCACTGTCATTCTTCATTTCCTGTCAGGCTTTTCACTGTCTTTCTATTCGTTCTCCCTCCATCTCTTCTCTTCCCCATCCCACAGAGAGAGTGAGAGAGAGAGAGAGAGAGAGAGAGAGAGAGAGAGAGAGAGAAAGGAAAATAGCAAAAAAAAAAAGAGATAAATAAAGGAAAGAGAGAAAAGAACAGAATAGAAAAGAGCAAAAGAGAGATGAAGGAGAGAGAGAGAGGAGGTAGAGAGAGAGAAAGTAGAGAGAGAGTGAGAGAGTGCCAGTGAGAGAGCAAGAGGGAGAGAGAGAGAGAGAGAGAGCGAGAGAGAGAGAGAGCACGAGAGAGCAAGAGCGAGAGAGAGTGAGAGAGAGAGAGCGAGTGCGAGAGTGCAAGAGCGCGAGAGCAAGAGAGACAGAGAGAGAGAGAGACAGAGAGAGAGAGAGAGGGAACGAGAGAGAGAGAACGAGAGAGAGAGAATCCAGGCAGGCAAGAAGCAGTGTAGAAGCAGGTGCTCTCTCCCTCCCTCCCACCTTCCCTCCCTCCCTCCCTCCCTCCTTCCATCTCTCTCTGTCTCTCTTCTTCTCTCTTTCTGCCCACAGCGGATGGCTCTCAGGGGATGCCCAACACTGCTTTGATTGTTTAACATCCATTTTTACAAAAGCACCCCCCCCCCCCCCCTAACAGACAGAGACCCCCACACTCACACACAGACCCCCACAGACACTAGCCTAGAGGAATGGTGACGGATTCCTCGGCTTGGCTGAGGCTCCTTTTCCCGCACGTCAGTCCACACAGGCCGCCATATGGCTGGAAGAAAAGGAGTTAAATAAGTCATGACCGGCTGAAACCCCGCGCGGGAATCCAAACCCTCTCTCTCCGGCACGGGATGATGCAACGCTAGCCCCGCTAGAGCCAACCAGATAGCCCCCCGCTGACTGTGGCGTTTCACACTGATATGCGACAAGCTCATGCAGCTTCGCGTCGATCCTCAAACACAAGCATCTGGTCCTCAAGCACACAGCGCATACATACGGCCATGCCTGTGGAATTCCACTGGAATTAAAATATTCCTTCTATGACGTATGTAACTGGATTTCACTCGATGCGGAAATGTGTCCCATGACTGGACTATAACAGCTGGGTAACCAGCTAAACCATTATCAGACCACCACTATACCAGCTTAAACCAGCATAGCCCATAACCAGTGTTGCCATATTGGGTGGTTTTACTGTTCACCCAGCTTGATCATGTCGGGTGACCAGTTAAACCATCATCAAGCTAACCCTATACCAGCATTAACCAGCCAGTGTTGCCAGATGGAGTAGTTTTGCTGGTCAACCAACTGACCAAGCTAGGTGACCAGCTAGACCATAACCAGACCAACACCTAGACCATCACCAGGCCAACACCATACCAGCTTAAACCAGCGTAGACCAGTCAGTGTTGCCAGATTGGGTAGTTTTGCTGTCCTCCCAGCTTGATCATGTTGGGTGACCAGCTAAACCATCACCAGGCCACCACTATACCGCAATTAACCAGTCAGTTGTTTCCAGATTAGGTAGTTTTGCTGTTCACCCAGCTTGATCAGGTTGGATAACCAGCTAAACCATCACCAGGCTACCTTATACCAGCATTAACCAGCCAGCGTTGCCAAATTGGTTGTTGCTGCTGGTTAACCAGCATGACCAAGCTGGGTGACAAGCTAAACCATCACCAGACCACCACTATACCAGCTTAAACCAGCATAGACTAGTTAGTGTTGCCAGATTGGGTGGTTTTGCTGGTCAACCAACACGACCAAGCTAGGTGACCAGCTAGACCATCACTAGGCCAACACCATACCAGCTTAAACCAGCGTAGACCAGTCAATATTGCCAGATTGGGTGGTTTTGCTGGTCAACCAACACGACCAAGCTAGGTGACCAGCTAGACCATCACCAGGCCAACACCATACCACCTTAAACCAGCATAGACCAGTCAGTGTTGGCAGAATGGGTGGTTTTGCTGTTCACCCAGCTTAATCATGTAGGGTGACCAGCTAAACCATCACCAGGTTAACCCTATACCAGCATTAACCAACCAGTGTTGCCAGACTAGTTGTTGCTGCTGGTCAACCGGGATGGGATTTGAACTTTGTTTTAAATCATTTCAGCAATCTGGCAACCCTGAGACCAGCTTGAAGTCCTAGCAGAGTTACTAAGTTAGCCTAGCATTGTTTAGTTGAAATACAAACTCAGTTATCCAAATAATAGTTCAGTAAAAGCTACATACCAGTTACCAATGTAGCCCAGTAGGCATTAGGACTGCAGGCTCATGGACATTGTGTCTGGAAATGCCCAGTGAATACACATGGCAAACCACGGTAACTGTGGAGAATGCAGTGTTAAGGAACATTAATAGAATCCTGGCTATTAAAGATAATAATCATAATCGGTGGTAAACGCTGCGCCTAACAGATGAGGAAGAGCTGGGGGTTGCGTTTCGTATGGATCACTGCTCCTGCTGAGTGTTTCAGCTCTGTGTGTAAAGAGGCAGCGTCTACTCGGAGCCTGCTCTTTCAGTAATGCTGGTCTTTGGGCTGACGTGTCAAGCGGTATTGGCGAAAGAGGAGTGCTCTAATTCATATAAGGGTCAGTTTTTGCTGATTCCACTCGAACATGCTAACGTGCTCTGTGCCTTCCCTTTTCACTCCTCCAGTAAAACAACTGACCTCAAAGCACTGGTGCAAGTAGCATGACAGATAGTCCATCAGGCTGAGCGTAGGGTGAGATTTATCCTGTGATGGTCCAGCCACCAAGCAAGCTCACATAGAGGAAACATAGGGGTTGTATTAGCCTTGGGAAAACAGGGGTTATGTTAGTTTTTGGAAAATGTGGGGGTTACATTAGCCTTGAAAAAACATGAGGGTTACAGTAGCCTTGGGAATATGTGGGGGTTACATTAACATTGGGAAAACAGAGGTTACATTAGCCTCGGGAAAATGTGGGGGTTTCATTAGCCTTGGGAAAACGTGGGGGTTACGTTAGCCCTGAGAAAATTTGGGGATTACAGTCGCCTTGGGAAATGTGGGGGTTACATTAGTCTTGGAAAAACATGGGGGTTACATTAGCCTTGGAAAAACATGGGGGTTACATTAGCCTTGGAAAAACATGGGGGTTACATTAGCCTTGGAATAACATAAGGGTTACATTAGTTTTGGGAAAATTTGGAGGTTACATTAGCCTTGGGAAAACGTGGGGGTTACATTAGCCTCGAGAAAACGTGGGGGTTACATTAGCCTCGAGAAAACGTGGGGGTTACATTAGCCTTGGAATAACGCAAGGGTTACATTAGCCTTGGGAAAACGTGGGGGTTACATTAGTCTTGGGAAACCATGGGAGTTACATTAGCTTTGGGAAAACGTGAGGGTTACACTAGCCTTTGGAAAATGTAGGGGTTACATTAGCCTTGGGAAACGTGGGGGTTACATTAGCCTTGGAATAACGAAAGGATTACATTAGCCTTAGGGAAAATATAGGGACTAGAGTCGCCTTGGAAATACATGGGAGTTACAATAGCCTTGGAAAAATGTGGGGGTTACATTCGCCTTGAGAAACGTAGGGATTGCATTGGCCTTGGAAAAAGCGCAAGGGTTACATTAGGCTTGAGAAAATTTGGAGGTTACATTAGGCTTGGAAAAATGTCGGGTTAGAGTAGCCTTGGGAAAACGTGGTGGTTACATTAACGTTGGGAAAATGTGGGGGTTACAGTTGCCTTGGGAAAACGTGGGGGGTACATTAGCCTTGGGAATATATGGGGGTTACAGTAGCTTTGGGAAAATGTGGAGGTTACAGTAGCCATGGAAAAACATAGAGGTTGCATTAGCCTTGGGAAAATGTAGGGATTACAGTCGCCTTGGAAAAAACGTGGAGGTTACATTAGCCTTGGGAAAACGTGGGGGTTACAGTAGCCATGGAAATTGTAGGGATGAACCTACTCAATAAAAACCCCGTATGATTTTAACCTGCGTCTGTTTGCCGTCTCTCTTCTACGATGACTAATCTGTTGTTCATGTTGTGCTTGATCTTTTCACAGTAGCCGAAGCAGCCTACTTTTCCCAGCAGCCTCAGGACCAGGTAGTGGTGGCTGGTCAGTCGGTGACGCTGCCCTGTGTCATCGTGGGATATCGAGGCATGGTGCAGTGGACCAAAGATGGGTTGGCACTCGGTGGAGAAAGAGATCTACCAGGTGAGTCCTAATAGCTCAGTCATACAGCAGTCCTGTGGCTGGGCGCTGCTGTCGTCCAGATACTGTTTGGCTGGTGAAGCAGCTCACAAGATGGGCAATGGCAAGCTGGAGCCACAAGGGAGGGGGGGGTTCCTAATAAAGTGTCCGAGATTATCATAATGGGATTTAGACGGCAAATGCCACAGAAGTATAGAGAGTTTACATACATGACTCAGTGCATAATGCCCTGCAGGAGTCCATTTATAAAAGCCAGGCCTGCTCCCATCATCATCATAATCTTTCCAATTATAGAGTAGCAGACAAAACTCATTGGAGATCCGGCAGGTAAAGGGCATCTTATTGTAACTAGCACTCTCCGCGGGAGATGGAGTGCGCGTGAATGTGTGTGTGTGCTCGTGTGAGTAATGTCATCGGTTCTCCCACTCTGTGGCTGCTTTATTGAGTGGATGAGCGGAAAAGGCAAAACAAACTCTGCATATAATACAAACGAGTGTTTAATTTGTCTAATCATCTCGGCTGTCTGGTCCAGCGAAGGTGGAGAATCAATTGCCGCTCGGCCGCGCGGTGACATTTAAAGCGATTTCCCGGTGGCTCCGGACGTCACTGCGTGGGCAGACGATAGCATCTCTATGGAGAGTAATCAGCTGTCCTCATGCGCGAGCCTCCTTTCGGCTGAACTCCCACTGACTCGAGTAACTAACGTCCCTTAGAATCTGCCAGCTGAGACAAACTCTGCTGGTGTTCGGGAACTTCTGAGTGATGTTACATTACTGGGTTCTCTAGGTGGAACTCTGTATAGTACAAGCTGTACAATAAAGCTACCCTGTGAGGGACTGGCAACCCGTCTGCCCTCCACCTTCCGCCCAGTAATCGATAGGTTAGGCTCCAGTACGTAGACAAGCGGCCAAGTACAAGGATGATCAAGCTTGGGCAAGGCTCAACCAAGCTAGGGTCAAACAGCCACCCAAGTTAGCTCACCAGCTAACAAGCTAATATAGTCGCTTACATTAAACATTAGACTGTTAGCTCAAATGCGGTATTTGTGAGAGCGTATGTTGTCCTCACTGGTGTGTAAACTGGTTTATGGTGGTCCGGTGCTGGTCAGCCAGCATGTCCATGCATCAAAACACAATGCTAGCAGCGTTATGGAAGCCCATTAAAATCACTTTCTTGCTATCTAGCTTGGTAACCTAGCCCAGGTTGTAGATAGCGCTTACCTTAGCCTACTTCCAATGTAGAGGAGCAGTTTAGCTTTATCGGCTAACATGGTAACAATGCTAGCTGTGGTATGAAAGCCCAAGTCCATTAAAAATCACTTTCTTGCTATCTAGCTTGCTAACCTAGCCCAGGCTGTAGATAGGTGTTTACCTTAGCCTACTTCCAATGTAGAGGAGCAGTTTAGCTCTATCGGCTAACATGGTAAGGGCGCTAACTGACCACAGCCCTAGCCTTAACCCTGTTTATTCACCTATAGCCTTTATATGAACTAGCAAACATGGGTATTCCAGTGTATGCTCATTCAGCCATAGACTTAGCTAACATATGCTTTAGCTAGCTAGGTATTCGCGGTAGCTAGCTTGCGTAAGTTGACTAATATCTCTAGAACGACTTTGCTCAGTATGGGGTTGATTTATGGGGATTGGAGCTCAAAAATGACGCTCACATACGCATGGTATCCTGGCTAATTGCTTTGTTAGGAATGTGGGAATCTGGGCTGGAAGATCCGGGAGAACTCACTGACCTCTCTAGTTCTCCCCCCCGATCCTAGCGCTTGACCGTCGTTTGTGTTTGTGTGTGTTCTGCTCCAGGCTGGGCACGCTACTCCCTTCTGGGCGACCCGGCGTCAGGAGAGCACAGCTTGGTGATCGATTCGGCAGAGCTGGGGGACGACGCGGTCTACGAGTGTCAGGCCACGCAAGCAGGCCTGCGCTCACACCGGGCCAAGCTCACCGTTCTGGGTAAGAGCCGAGTGTACCTCTCTCAGCGAAACGGAGAATTACAGCGTTCCTCACAGTAGCCAATTTCATTAGCCGAGTTTTAAATACTGCCTGAAATGCGTAACACTGCAACTTTTCCTGCGCCTGCTGCATAAACATCCGACCCCCCCCACCACCATCACCACCACCACCATCACTACTCACTATAAGTCATGGCTTCATAATTTATTCGCAATTTTAAATCATGCCCCAGCAGTGTTTTATATATTTATATATTTATTTATTTATTTATTTATTAAAACCGCGCAAAACTGACTTGACAGAGCCGGCACGGAAAAATATACTCCCTCTCTCTCCCACCAATAATCAGCCCTGTGAAGGGCCGGGATAATGTGATTGCCGCAGTCACAAATGACTCGCGTGGACGGTTAAAAGTCAAAGTCTGCACAGTTAGCACATTCCACAGTGACTCACGGAATTTGTCAACCGCAGGGCGGCTTTTACATTAACGCAATGTGAATGATCTACATATTCACTGCCATTTAGTGCCGGGGTGGGTAGATTGGGATGTGGGGGCAGTGCGGTGGGGGTGCTATAGAAAGATTCACTGGGGATTTGAAGGCTGTGGTACGTTCCTGACACCTAGTGGCAGGCAGCGGAACTACAGCAAAGGGTTTCAGTTACTGTACGCCTGCTAACACCACCATAACACCGCATGCATCCTGTATTACCGCCCCTCCTAAAAAAAACATGAGAGCTGCGGCAACGACGGCGACAACGACAACAGGCCTGGTCAAACTTCCCCGCCGGGGGAACAGCAAACGGAGCTCGCGTGCATGGGCAAGCGGCCCGCATGTGGGGGGAAATCAATGCGGCCGGATGAGACCAAAGCAATCCGATGCAGTCAAAGGAGTCGGCTGGGCGAGGGTGCAGTCAAGGGAATCCGCATGGAAATTAAAATCACCTAGCGCTCGGATTCCATTAGTGTCCGAGTGGCAGGAGCGACGGAAAGAGCCTCAGACAATTCTGATCCAGCCGCAGAAATTGGCTTGGTGAGAGACAGGGAGAAAGAGAGAGGGGAAAAAGAGGCAGGGAGGGAGGAATAAAGGCAGGACGTAGCGCGCTCCACTAGACGGACGCCTTCATCAAAGGTGGCGTGCTCTGCTTGCCGGAGGGCCGCGCACACCGCCATGCAAATAAATGAACAAATCAGTAATTCAGATGCAACAGGGCCGCGAGAGAGGATCTGTAAACAGAGTCGTAATGACAAAACCTCGCCCCTGTTAAAAGGGCACCAACACCAGACTTGGCCTCCTCTCGCACCGAGAACGCCCGGCTCACTCAATCTCTCAGCCCATTTACCGAGCTGCCCCGCTCTATATAGGTCAAATATCCGCCAACAGTGATGAATGCTTTAGCGGCGTTCCCTGGGAAAGGCCTCGGTGGGCAATGCCTCATGTGAAACACTATCTCCGGTTGCAGTCTCGACCCTGAATCACCGCAGCCATACAAAGCAGCCAACGACGCATACAACTCCCTGGCACAAACTAGTCTCTGAACGCTTTCAGTTCGGCTCTGTACCTCGTTCTGTCCAGACGGCCGTACGTCAGAAACCAAGCCTAGCTCTGATTGATGGCTCAGTGTGTGAGGCAGGCATGGCAATTTAGGCATGATGCTATTCCTGCCTCGAAATTAGCATCACACCACTTTGGCATTAATTAGCACCAGTTTGCATGATGCTAATTGGTGAGATAGAAATGCGCGTGACTTGTTAGCTGCATTAGCCCGGTGCAAAACTAAACTTCGTGTAACACTTGGCGTGCTACTTTGGAGATGTGGAAAGAGGAACCTACACGTCTATAAACAATTTCTATTTTAGGCCTGCTTGGGCCGGAGCGTCCAGCTCGCTGGGCTTGCGCTAATGTTGGTGTTCATATTCCCTCAGTGCCGCCGTCGGACCCCGTCGTCGAAGGAGGCCCTGTGGTGCGGCTGAAGGCTCACACGCCCCATAACCTGACTTGCAAGGCGTCTGGAGCCAAGCCGGCTGCAGAAATCACCTGGTACCGGGACGGGGAGGTCATGCACACTGCCATCTACTCGAAGGTGAGGCTTCTTACCAGGGCTCCAGTGATGAGTCAGCAAATCCAGCTTCATTGATTATTATGTGTTCAGAAAGACAGCAGTGGAAGCAGCAATAATTTATACATGTTTTAGAATGTATCCAGTAATAGCTAGATCTTTAGCTTCATTTAGCATTAAGTTAGCGTTAGCATAAGTTGCCATGACACTCTTTTTGCTCGCTAAACATCAGTTAGCTAGTACAGTAAGCCGCTAATCCTGAATACGTTCCATAATGGTTTAGCTAGCAACCAAAACACAATATATCCTGGTGGTACTCCTGTTCTACATTGGCTTTTCTAGCTGGGTTCCATTACCTGATGCTATCGCTAATTGATGTTAGCTTAGCCTTAGTAAGGTAATGAATTCCAAGCTGGACTGAGTAGATTTATGCCAGTCCGGTGCTTGTTTAGCACACCAGCATCCCAAACTCAACATATGCTGGCTTATTTGGTGACCAGCATAACCCACACTGCTAAGCAACTGGTACCCTGGTCTATGCTATGCTAGCAGCGAAGGCTCTTCATGCTTAGCCGCCCATAGCTGCCCTAGTTATCTTAAGCACAAGCTGTGTTTTGATGCTGGTCTGCTGCTTAAACCACCAGCACTGGACCAGATGAAACCAGCAGATGTTAGCTTTGTGTTAGCTGGATGTTAGCTTTGTGGTAGTTAGCTAGCACATGTTAAATCGTTCCATTTGCAGTGGAACACCTACATACATGCACACACATGCTAAGGGACAGTGGCCAGCCCCATCCATGGCGCTTGGGGAGCAGTTAGGGGTTAGGTGCCTTGCTCATGGGCTCCTCGGTCGTGTCCTGTCAGCTCAGGGGATTGAGCCAGCAACAAGTCAGGCCCAGATCTGCCCCAGTTGCTGTTACCGGTTAGCTAGCTAGTTAGCTATTGGCCACAGAGGTTTTACGGCAGGTGTATCGGCTGCACAGGTAGAGGTGGAGTCTGATTAGAGGTCTACCCATAACCGCGGTTAAGCTACAGAAATGATGGTCAAATGCAGCTCCACTCTGACCGCATGTGGTCTCAGCGGTATCGTGCCTAGACAGCAAGTCTGAAGAAGCTGAATATCCGCGAGGCAGCGGGTCAGCGCTCAGCTGGATTCACGTCTCTCTCTCTCTCTGTGTTCTCACCTCCACAACTTGCTCTGGATCCAAGAAAAAAAAGTTGAAACATCAAAAATTCCCTCTCTGCCACTTTCTTTCTTCTCTCTCCCCCTCCCTCTCTCTCTCTCTCTCTCTCTCTCTCTCTCTGCACCTCTCATGCATTTCTGTCACTGAGGTGTTACTTCTTTTGCTCTTCCATCTTTCTTTCTGTTCCATTCGCTCGTCATCCCCCTCCTTGCACCATCACAAATCCCCTCCACCTCTCTGCCTCGCTCTCCCTCTCCCGTATGCTCTCGCGCTCTCTCTCCAGTGCTCTGGCACTCTAGCATAACTGGAGCATGCCGAAGCGCAGACAGGCATAAGCGTTTGATACAGTGGAGCTTCTGCAGAGAGAGAGGGAGAGGGAGAGGGAGGGAGGGAGAGAGAGTGAGAGAGAGTGAGAGAGAGAGAAGGGGAGAGAGAGAGAGGAGAAATCAGCCACAACAATGCCGAAACACAATGGAGAACGCGGCAGAGCGTGAACCGGCGGCAGCCATGAAAGTGTCACATTTGTCATGCTCCCTGACCACGCTAACCGCCACTAAACTCCACGTTTAGGATGGCAGTAAGAGGGGGAAAGAGGAGAAAAGGAGCGATAAAGGGAGGCGAAAGAGAGAAATGCAACGCCGGGTTGAGATGGAAAGCAAAAGAATGGAATGAGATGCTTGTTTAAGAGAGAGAGGGACGAGTGACAGGTGGAGAAAGGAAGGCACTGAACAATAGGAGAGAAGTGAACAATAGGAGAGAGGGAGCAGGACAGGTAGGAGGAAAGCGAAGAGAGGAGCGGGGCAGAACGCAACGGTGACAGGAAAAAAGACAAGGTAAATGATAGAGAGAGGAAGCGAGACAGGTAGGCAGATGAAGACAAAGAGCGATTAACAGGGGGAGTAATGGGGAAGTGAGGGAGGATGAGGGAGTAAAGAAAAAAAGAAAGGGAGATAAGATGGAGAGGTAAACAGAATAAGACGTGTGCGACGGGCGGAGAAGGTGGAGGGAGAGGCTTCAAAACAGGTAGGCAGATGAGAACAAAGAACGGACAAGAAAGTGAAGGGAGGAGAGGGGGAAGAAGTAAAGAGGAGGTGAGGTAAGGGAGGACAAGCTGCTGAGAGATGGTGCCAAAGGAGAGAAGGAGAGAGGGATGGAGTGGAAGGGTGTTGACAGAGAGCAACGCAATTCAATCTAGCGTAAAAATGCTTTGAGGGACTCGGGAGTTCAGGCTGAAGTGACTCGGCATCGATTGACCCCCCCAGCCGTCCAGCCATCACACCTCGACTCAGAGAACCGGCTGTGCAGGTTCAATATTTTATTACCACGGCAGCCGCAGGGTGGTCAGGAATTTTCTGCGGTGTTCGGAAGACAGTCCGGAAAAATTCAGATAGCCATAAAACTAAACCAGGGCGAGTGCGATCCGATCCTCAAAGCTGGCTGGCTTTACACGGGCTCAGTTAGATCACGTCGGTTAACACCACCACCCATGGATCAAAACATCCTGATCCAGCTGTGACATCACAGTGGTGACCGTCATCAGTTCTGGCATCACATTATGGCTGACATCATAACACAATAATGACATCACAATGGTTGGCACGGTCATGATCTACGTATGACATCACAATAATTAGCAACATCATGATCCAATTTTGAAATCACAGTGGCCAACTACATCATGACCCAACTGTGACATCACAACGCTCGGAAATATCATAATGTGGTTGTGACATCATGACAGCCCAATTGTATCATCACAACCGTCAACATCACAATCCAGTTGTGACATCACAATGGTTAATGGCATTATCATCATCATGATCAGCAAGACCATGATCCATTTGTGACATCATAACGGTCAATAACATCACAATCCAATCGTGACATCACACTGGCTAGCAACATCACGATCCGGTTGTGACATCACAGCACTTTAAAATATCTTAATACAGTTGTGACATCACAATGTTTAGCGTTATCGCAGTGGTGAACATCATGATCCAGTCGTGACATCACAAACACTATCAACGTTACAGTCCAACTGTGACATCACAACAGTTAATGACATCATTATGCCACCAGATGTGACATAACAGTGGTCGGCAACATCGTGACTCAGCAATAGCCAACAGCATCATGAGCTAATGGTGACACCACCACACTCCAGAATGTCTCAGTACAGTTGTGACCTCAGAATAGCTAGCAGTCTAAATGTGACATCACAGTGGTAAACATCATGATCCGATTGTGACATCACAGTGGTAAACATCATGACCCGATTGTGACATCACAGTGGTAAACATCATGGTCCAGTTGTGACATCACAGTGGTAAACATCATGGTCCAGTTGTGACATCACAAAGGCTATCAACATTACAGTCCAACTGTGACATCACACGTGTTAATGGCATCATTATCAGCACCATTGTGATGCAAGTGTGACATCATAATGGCTGGCAGCATCATGATCCGATTGTGATGTCATAGTTCATCTTGGTTAAACAGTCAGAGCTTATAACAATTCAGCACTTCAGTTCCCTTCAACTGCACAGAACAACTCTCATTCTCAAAACCAAACATCTGCGATATGATCCTGCTGGAGAATAAACATAAACAGCCCTAAAAGTCTCCGCTCCGTCAGTACCGGGAAAGCCCCGAGCACAGGGAACGTGAGGAGTCAGAACCCAAACAGGGGCTGAAATTCAATTAAAATCCAGAGCGCCAGCGGTGCTGCAGCAGGGCGGCTAAACCGGAGCGCAGACCACAGCCCCACTTAGCCGTATCGATCCGGCCGCGCACAATAAACAGATTTAAAAGATGATGAGAAACAGGAAGAGCTGATGGAGGGCTCTCTGGGAGGGAAAAAAAAGGGCTTGCTGCAAAACAGCATCATAAAACACACGGGCTCACCTGCCATGCTCGGGCGGACCGAGCCGGAATCCTGCTGAGCACTCACACTGCTCAGGATGCAGCCACATTCATTTAGACTGGATTAAAACTAGGTGTTGCCAACTGCCTCACAACATGATACATGACGTGTCATGACTCGGTATATACCAGCACGGTGTCACAGAACCACGTCTGTATTCCCGGTACTGTTAAACCGATAGCGCTAGAGCTGAAGTGGTGTGGTGAACTATGGAACTATTGAACTGTATGGTAAATAAATAGGTAGATAGTATTTCCTGGTATATACTGGTCACCTCATGGTCAGACTTTCCATGAGCAGACTCCCAAAGACCACTTCCATAGTCGGAACCCTGTTTATTTTTCCAACCTGTCCGATGAGAACTCCCAAAATTGTAGGTTTGGAGGAGAAGGCCAAGATTTGCTTGGGTTTTAACGCAAGACATTTCTATTGGTTCATTCATTTTGGAATTTCCGCAGGACGTTGACGTTGAATTTTCAAAAATTGAAGTTGAAAAAATTCTTGGATTTATTATTTTTTGGGAATAGTGGTGTTTAAGGAAACTGTACACATACCTCCATTCCTTGGGATTAAAATCCCGGTGAATCCCGGAGCTGTTACGTTTTGGATCCACCCTCAGCCCTATAAACATGTTACCGATATATGATCATTACATACATGAACGAATGAATGAATGAACGAATGAAAGCAATGTGTTGGCATGGTCTTACCCGCTGTCCTGTGTCTCCATAGTCTCTAATGGAGGACGGGAAGAGAGAGACAGCGGTCAGTTTGTTACCGATGGTGCCTGAGGACCGGGACTCGGGGCGAACCTACACCTGCAGAGTCCTGAACCCGGCCGCACCCGCCGGACGCCAGACCTCCGTGACCATCAACGTCCAACGTGAGTGCCTCTGTAGCCCTTCAGAACATGAACACGATGACAAAGTCTGAGATGACTTAACAACACCAAGATTTACAGGGGGTTTGAATTGCAGGGTGGCTGGAGGGTGTCCCGAGACCCCTTTAGCCTTCAAGGCAGCTGCTGGTGCTGGAGTTTTCAGCTATGCTAACTACTTTTAGCCGTGTTTATAGAGGACTGTATGTCATATGATGCCAAAATCCACATAATAAAAGTCTACTTGGTATAATTTAATAACTACAGGGTTTGAATTGAGAGTGGCTGGAGGGGGTCCCAGATACCCCATAAGGAAAATTCCTTTACCTGAGCTGTCCATCTTGTTTCCTGTGTTTTCAAACAAACCCACTGTCAGCTAAATCCCTTTTACTGCCTAAATAAAGCACTGTATTTGATTAACTGCGAACAGACGGACTAATACTCCCGCTTGCTGTGTTTTCTTGTCACCTTTAATTGTAAAAATGATTTGTGTTGGCGCAGATAAAAAAACCAAATGACTAATTATTGCAGAAAACCAACATGCGGGAAATTATATAAAATTAATTTTTGTTGATTTTTATATATATGCACCATTTGAACACAGCAGCTGTCGTTTAGAGCGTCTGAAAATTCCATGTTGAATGGAGCAACAGGAATGGCCCCAAATAGCTTGGAAAACTGTCTGGTTCCATTGACTTACATTACGATTAAGCCAGGTTTTGGCCTCCCCCGGAAAGTTGCCATATCGGAGATACTTGTTTTTCACTGGACAGCAATGAAATGGTCAATATAATATTTCCCTTAGAAGTCACCTTAGAATCAGACTTTCCACAAGCACAGCTCCGAAGAACTTCCATAGTATTCCAAACCCTGTTTATTTATCCAACCCGTCCAAAGAGAACTCCCAAAACTGCAGCTTTGCTGTACAAGGCCAAGACTTCCTTTGGTGTTACATCATTTCTATTGGTCCATTCATCTCGGAATTTCCGCAGGACGTTAAGAATGAAAATTCCAACTTCAAAATTCCAACTTCAAAAGTTGGAATTTTTGGAATTTTTTTTATTTTTTTTTTTGAGAGTGACCCCCAAACCTACTGTACATAAACTTCCATAACTTGGGATTAAAAAATCCCTGTGAATAACTCGGAGCTGTTACGTTTTAGATCCACCCTCAGTGACTCTATCCGTCCAACCCCAGACTGTGATGGAGGGAGCTAAAGTGTTGTTCATCTGCTCTGCCTCGGCCAACCCGGAGATCACCGGCTACAGGTAACACGATACAATCGGCACATAATCCCAGATTAGCGGAGCATCAGAGCAGATAGCGTCTCGGATAGGATTTGGATTACTCTCGGGATGTCTGGCTCGCGGCGGGTTTAGCATATCGGGGGAATATGATAGGGGGTAGACCTTATGGAGATACTCTGGTTATGCCGTAGTTTATAATGTTCCCCAATCCCACAACTAATCCTGTGGTGTGTTCCCAAATCCTGGTGAATGACTAGCACGGCTGTCCAAAGACTTGATATGAGACCTGTGATGTCGCTAGGACCATAGCCGAACATTTCTAACACGTGTCACGGCCCCCACAGGTGGTCCAAAGGTGGCATCCCCATTTCCGAGGCCAACGGGGACAGTCTGGAGGTGACCGTGGATCATTCCTACTTTACCGACCCGGTGTCCTGCGAGGTGTCCAATTCCGTGGGCAGCACCAACGTCAGCACCCTGGTGGACGTACAGTGTAAGTACAGGACTTTCGGTGTTAGGAAATTTACGAGGGACGTCTCAGGCTTCACAGGCTTCGGCTTCTTCTAACGTGACTTCATTACCACCGACCAAACCCCATACGCATGGGCTGCCACGTGTGCCTGAAGACCTGTCCGATCATTCTTTGGAATGGGCTTCCTCTGGAAGTTCGATTCCCCACACACTGGCACGCTGACGGACCTTTCATTTCTCAGGGCTGCAGTCGTGCATGAAATAATAGACTTTTGTTTTGATGACGTGCGGCGAGGTGAATACATAAACCCGTGCTGGTATGTTCGGACCACGTAAACCCATGTGTGTATGTTTCTCAGTTTCTCCTCTTCTCTCTCGTGCTACAGTTGGCCCCAGGTTGTTGTCAGAGCCCAAACCCATCACGGTGGACACAGGTATGGACGCTGCCTTCACCTGTGCCTGGACTGGAAACCCTCCTCTAACTCTGGCCTGGACCAAGCAAGGCTCCAGCGTGGTACGTCACCCTCCACTTTCACATGGCTAAGGCTCTTTAGCTAGTACCCTTGATGCACTGTTGGCCTTGGGCACTGGTCTCCTGTCTATAGCTTATTGCTGATACAGTTTTTATATTTTTATTTTTAGAATAAATATCACACAGACCAATAATAACAAGCATTAGGAATTTCAATAGGATATAAATTAAAATCTAGAATGGCCTTTATTACACTTCCATTAAGCATGGCTGGTCATGTTTTTAGCACATGTATACACCTGCATTTGACATATTGGGGGGAAAATGCATATAGCATTATTATGTTTAAAAAAATTATATTTTATTGTTAA
>JAMWET010000996.1:52500-72500 GCA_024036415.1 Prochilodus magdalenae
TGGAGATTTGTAAAGAGTCAAGAAGAGAGAGAATAGTCAGGAAAGGAAGAATGAGAGAGAGAGAGAGAGAGAGAAAAAGAGAGAGAGAGAGAGAGAGAAATGAGTGCTGTCGCCAGGGTGCAGCTTGTTATATCGTTAGTGCAGGCTGCTGATGGAGACCACAGGAAACACAACACACACCTCACCCCCCACCCGCACCTACCTCCTGTAATTCTACACACAGCGAGAGCTGAAAAAGAGCAGCATTCTCTCTCTCTCTCTCTCTCTCTCTCTCTCTCTCTCTCTCTGTGTGAATGCATTACATCAGTCAGGACATGCCTGAAGTTTGCTTCCTTGGATTCGCACTGGCTCCATGATCCTGCCTGAATGCCGTCTCCACTCTTGTCCATGTTTATGAATAACAGTATGTGACGGTGTCAGACAGGAGTGGGTGACACCATGGTGCGGTAGGTGGCGTTGTTGCCTCCCAGCAGGAAAGGCCTGGGTTCGGTTCCCAGGTGGGCCATCCAGGGTTCTACATGTATGGAGGTGCTCTGGTTGCCTCCCAGAGTCCAACAATACATGGTCAGGGGATTTGAAGAGGCTGAACTGGCTCCTAGGTGTGAGTGTAACAGGGTGTGGCCTGTCCAGGGTGTGGCCTGTCCAATAAGTGCTGGTACAGGCTCCACCCTAACAAGCTTCCATTGCCTACTGCTTGTTAGCCTTCAGTGCACCATATACATCCATCAATCTGAAGGACCAGGTTTCCAGCACACAGCTGAACCTGTGCTCCACTGCTTCACTAAGAACCCATCTTTGTTTTAAGTGTGTGGCTGATTAACTGTGTTGGGTGGGGGGGATTGAAAACTGAAGGCTAATTCCATGTTCTGTACCGTCCCCAGATGTGGACTTTCGGGGAAATGAATCTGTCGTCTGGTACCTCCGGCCGCTTCTCCGTTCAGACGGTCAACAGCGACCGCGGCGTCCTGTCTTCGCTCATCCTTTCCGAGACGCTGGCCCAGGATTTCCAGATGCGATACAACTGCACGGCCTGGAACCGCTTTGGAACGGGCACAGCGCTGGTCACACTCAAGGAACAAGGTGGGCCATCACCCAGAACCCTTCAGTGGTCTGTAGACCTTCACTCAGGTGGATGCAGTAGTTTGTAGTGGGGCTGAAAAATCATATATAACCATATTTGTGTTATATTAAATATACATATATAAATCAATTAATGTACAAACAGAAACGTCGCAGTAGCAGGCCGATTAAACATCTTCAGTTGGAGACAACATAGCCGCTGGCTAGCCGCTGACGAAGAGCTTTCCTGGGCCACGTTTACAGCTCACTTGTTTGAATTAGGACAGATTATAATTGTGTTTTAATCATATTTATTGGGGAAATTATGTTTCGAATGGTTGATTTGAGTTTTCTGGTGGGCCGCTATGCTAGTATTAGGTGGGCCTTTGGGCGGGAAAAGCATGAGAACCCTTGTCTTGGGCCAGACTTACTTTCTTCATGTCCAGAACCCATGCACAATATATGAATGACTGGTCTGTATTAGATACGCTTATTGTCCACTCACCATATATGAGCACTCTGGAGTTCTACAGTTATGGACTGTGGTGTGTGTACTGCATAATTCATTGGCAACCCATAGGACCACCGCTAAGGGGGTTGTCTTGGGTGGGGGATCATATTCAATGTGGTTGGTGTAGCTCAGCGGATAACACCACTACCCTCCAATGGGCCACCACTACATGTGGGAGACTGGGGTTCGATTCCCTGTCTGGGTGACTATGCTGTGCTACACCAATAAGAGCCCTTGGGCAAGACTCCTAACACCACACTGGCCCACCTGTAATATGGTTAACCTTGTAAGTCGCTCTGGAGAAGCAATGACTACAGCCTGTAGTTGTAGAACCACCAAGTGGACCTGATAACAGAACAACGAGCATAGATGGTGCACCTCAATGTACGAGATGTCCTTTCACTATATTGGTGGACGATGCTTCCAAGAGGTCTGGCATCTACCTTGACGAACAACGCTCCGGCTGTTGGGCCGATAAACACCAGTATCAGGACGCGCACACACACGCAGCAATGCAGATAGCCCATCAAAGTGACAAGACTCCAATAGTGGCCATCCTAGCACTCAATCGATATCAGATAACCCGTGTGCACAGCTTCAGAAGCCGAGGCTACACCTGCCGGAGAGAAGCGACAGCTGGGCTGCCTCAAAAAAGTCCCCAAGATCAATACTTCACTTTCTCTTGTGTTAAAGCGTGGAGGAAGAAGGGAGGATGAAACGACGCAAAGATTTAAGACGCGCTGTTACGCCGGAGCCCGGCTTTGCTCATTTGTAATGCAAACGAAAGCAACTCTGAAGAGTAGGGGCGCAAACCGCCGAGACGTGCGACTGAAGAGGTGCCAAGGGTTGTGTGATGAGATGAGTTTGTCCCGAGCGTTTGGGGATAACGGGAGGGTTTTCGTTTAGCAGGTTGTGTCCTGCGAAGTAACGGCTTGCCGTTTTTATCCTGGATGAATCGTGACAGGTCCTGCCTCGGAGTCAGCGGCCAGCACGACGGAAACTGGCTAGAGTAGACCCCGAGAAAGAAAAGCCAGCCCTCCAGTAGTGCGCTTATCTTAATTATACACCGGCGAATCAATATCATTTAATCAGGAGATGGTGTACTTAATGAATACATCTGCCCCATAACACAGATATAGATTTTGAGCCTGAATCAATTAATTCGAGGGCCGATGGGCGCCCCGGCGTATCGCTTGGCTGGGCCTTTGCTCGGCACGCGTGGAGGCACTGGAGCCTGAATTCGCTTAAATAAGGTTGAGCGCATGGTAGTGGAGCTGGCCTTTGTAGCGGGAGACACCGAAAATGAGGTCCTAGCCAGCAATTTGCATCAAGGCAGAAGAGGCTTGTCTCGGGAGAGGCAGGCAGCGGTGCTATCTCTCCCGCAATCTCTAATTAGATTAGTGTCAGCTGCCTCGCTGCACGTCAGGGCTGGTTACCCCTCTTCCAGCAGAGATTAGAGCCAATCGCCAAGCCCCGGGATGCCACACTGGATGATTTTCTATATGTGGAACCACGGCGGATGGCTTTGAAGCACACTTGGCAGCGCGCTCTGGACCCTCCAGAGAATTAGGCAGGGGCTCGCTAGACGTTGCGCCCATGCATTCGTAACCCAACAAGATCATTCTTACATTTTTTCGGCTTCATAAGCTTCATGAGCTCACCATGTGGGATGGCTGGGTTTGAAATATGATTTGGGCTCACAAGGTTTTGGTCCAGAATCTTCTGAGAGGTGTAGCTGAACGGTCCACTTGGCTTGTTTAGTTTTACAGGGGATTAGGCTAATGTCGCCGTCAAGTACAGGAGGCTTATACACAGCTAAGATCACCGGTGCAGTTGATTTGCCATGGGCTGGACAAGTGTCTGGATGTAAGTCACATCAATGTTCAGCCACTCTTGCATCAAGGAATTGGTCAGTTGGGCCAGATTTGGTGGATGCCTTCCCTGGCCCAACTGGCCAATTCCCACAGATTTCCAGGAGTTTTCAAATCTGGGGAGTGTATGAATGCTCCTGAATGTTCACCATGCCAACCAGTCACATTTGCAGCCCTGTGAACGTGAGAAGTCTCGTCTTGGAGTACCGGGGCCGGAATAGTATGTTCCTTGGACGATGAGCAAACGGCAAAACCTGGTTGTCGAGCAGCTTCAGTTCAGGCACTGTCGTATACATTAGCTGTCAACTCATCCAAAGAACCCATTCCCACTTCACTAAAGGACCCCCAGAACATCACAGAGGGGACTTAGTTTAGTTAGTTAGAGGGGACAACGGCCAATCAGAGTTAGAATCATCCCTGCTACAGAAAACAGTAGGTCATACGGTGCCTACATTAGCCTCGTAACCAAACCCATCGTGGACTGGCTCTACAGCTTTATGAAACACAGTTAGCCTCTTTGTGCGGCATGCACCATGAGTTGCCAGACACATTGCCACACCCGTCCAACACTCATACATATTCCTCGGCTCGCCCGTGTTTCTGATTGACGGTGTGATAACAGCCCCCACTCTCTGTGTTACAGAGGCTCTGCCCATGCTGATCATCATCGGTGCCTCGGTCGCAGGCGGCTGCGTCTTCATCGTCTGCGTCATCACCCTGGTGTCCGTCTGCTGCCGTCACACCGCCAAAGGTGAGTCGAAGGGTCAGGGGTCGGAGTGCAAGCTGGTTTTTGTGTGTGCATTCGGAACACGAGCGGGTGGCAATCAAACTGTCCAACTAGTAGAAGGTTAATTATGGGGGCAGCTAACTTTCCCGGCAAAGCTTTGACCTCTGCCTCTCTGCGGAGCGCTTTGTGAAGTGGTTCTCCTCATTAATCTCTGTCCACTCTCTCCTTCGCTCTACCCGCAGGTAAAAAAGGCACTCGCCTGTCCAAGAGTGACATCCGCGTGCAAATCGTGCACAGTGACCACAACGCTGCCCGGGGAAACGACGACGAGGAGGACGTGAAGGAACCGATGGTGAGCATCTCTAGTTAAACTGAACTAGCTTTGTCCTGGGGTTCTTTGTGCGGGGACCGCTATGGGTTTCCAGGAGCACCCTTCAGTGGAGGGTTCTTTTGGGATGGAGATGTCCAAGTGTGAAGAACGTTTTTCATAAAGAAGGGGGAAAAAATGGGGTATCGTGAAATTATTAGCCCGTATGAGGACATTATCCAGACTTTGAGCTTCTTTAGGCTTTTTCATGCTTGGTCACACACAGACTAAGAGCATCCTGAGGTATCCGGAGCTCAGCTGGTTGGCAGTGTGAAAGTGCAGCTGCAGCAGTATGTAACCGGGCGTGTGCTATTCTCTATCCCAGGCTCCCAACAGCAGCGAGTCTCCAGGGACGTCCCGCACCGAGCACAGCGATCTACTAGAGGAGGAAGATGATGAGAGATCAGATATCAAGGTAAGACTTCAAAACTGACCCAATATGGCGTATACGCTTGGTAAAATTGGACCACATGAAGATGGCTACCAGGCATAACCATTAACCCGGTCCTGTCCCCTCTCTCCACCCAGGACCCTACTAACGGCTACTACAACGTTAGAGGCCACGAGGACCGCCACATCACCCGCGCCGGCTTCTCGGAGTTCGTTCCCAACTCTAGGCCGGTTTACACCCCGTCCCAGCTGCCTTCTCCCAGCCCGCTGTATGGCCAGCAGGCCAACGCGCAGACCCGCATCTACGACTTCTCCAACCGCTACGCCACCACGCCAGGAACCCGCAGCACCTACGAGCAACAACCGCAGCAACAAACTCAACCGCAGCAGGCCACTCCCACCATCTATCCGCAAGAGCCCATGTATTCAGGCTCCGGATACCTTCCCTCCACCTACGGCCGTGCCTTCACCAGCTACGTCAAGCCAGCCTCCTACGAAAAGGTGGATGGCTACGAGAACTCGGACCAGGCCAGCAAAGTGTCCAGCTCGTCCCGTTTCTCCTATGCATCCTCGCAGGTGTCCTCGCAGCAGTCCGACTACGGACGCCCGTCCCAGCAGCGCATGCAGACTCACGTGTGAACACAGCAGTGGAAATAGACACTCACCCATGGCATGGCACGTTCAACCAGAGAAGGATCCGGAACTGGAACTGGAATTGGCTTGGAATTCCCCCTCCTCCAAACACCTTTTCGGAAGGAAAGATGGTTGTGTTGATTTGAACTGGGCAGCGAGGTCCAACGTGGTCCCTTGGGTTACTGTCGCTTCTTACCTGAATGTGGAATTTGAAGGAAACTTTCGGAAGGAGACAGGATAGCTCCGTCGTGACGTTCCGACACCTCTTGACTTGCATAAGCTAATTTAATCACGTTTAGCCTCGTCTACTAGCTAAACTTCCGGATGCGTCCCGTCCTTTTTATTTGACGCTCGACTGGTTGCTTTTCCGTATGGAGGCGAATGAGAATGCTACAAGCCATCTCCCTTCTGGATCTCAGAAGCAGCTGATGGGATGGGGACTAACGGACACGGGAACGTGAAACTAACCTTTGTAAATGAGAACTTGTGACATTACGCTGGACCACAATCAAAAGAAAAAGGAAAAACAAAAAGAGGACAGACTTTATCCGCAGTTTCAAATTGAAGTCATCCAAAAAAGGACAAACGTGTCTTACGTGACGGCATGCTGAAGGAATTGCAAGCACATTTGTGTGTCCGTGACATGAGGTCTACCCTACATCAAAGGAAATTGAGGATAAACAGAGCCGATAAGAAAGAACTAGGGGGTCTTTTTTCAGAAGCCTTCTGTCCGCCGTGTGTGTCATGTTTGTTTGTGCTCTTCAGGGGCTGTTTTTGAAGTGTAAGACCAACTCGCAGGAGAAGCGGTAATCTGAACGCCGAGAATAAAGGCCAGGCGTGCAGGGTGCGTTTCCGTCACGTCGGCGGCACAAAGAGATTAACCTCAAACGAACATGCAACCCAGACAACGAAACAGGCGCCATTTGATTCTGGTTGCCCGAAAATGGAGCCGCCCATACCAGAGCGTGTTGCCAGTGTGTTCCGACGTGTAAATAGAATATATTGGAACATGCGTTCAAGGTCTGCCGTTTGTGTGTGGGTGGGCTCGGGGGTTCCAGCACAGGCTGGAGCTGTTGAGCCTAGTTGGTTGGTGGCAATCTGCGATCTTTAAGAAAAGGTGCTGCAAAGGGTTCTTTGTGTGAGGCCATATTAGAACTTCCCAAGTCCCATGTGACTAAACGTACCTTATAGCGTCTAATACATCTGTGACTGGACTTTGCATGGACTGGACACGGTTCTGGATGGAGCCCACATTAGTGTTCAGACACTCTTGAATTAGTCCAGATTTGGTGGAGGCCTTCCCTGGCACAATTCCGATGAGAATTCCCTGATAGATTGGGATTTCTGTCACTGCTAATAGACCCGTATGAGCGTAAGCTCCAGGACAGGAATTGGTAATTTGGGCCAGATTTGGTGGAGGCCTTCCCTGGCACAATTCCGATGAGAATTCCCTGTAGACTGGGATTTTTGCCACTGCTAATAGACCCGTATGCTTCAGTACAGGAATTGGTTATTTGGGCCAGATTTGGTGGAGGCCTTCCCTGGCATTTTACTGCTTGTTCCAGGTAGTTCCCACAGATTTCCAAGAGTATTCAAATCTGAATCCATCCGGTCCAGATGTGTGAAGGCTCCCGAATCTTCCCCAAGCCAATCGGCCACATTTGCAGCCTGGTGAATGCCAGAGGGATTGGACAAGGATTGGAATGTTGTTTTCCATGGCCAAAGGCAAAACCTGGTTGCCCGGCATCTCAATATAGGCACTGTGGATCAAATTCACCCTCACCTCACCAAAGAACCAATTACCACCCAACAAAACCTTCCCCATAACGTCCTAGCTGGGACTCACTTTGGTCCAGGGAGCTTAGTTTGGTATCGGTCTGGTCCAGTCGGCCGGTACAGGGATCTAGAACAGCGTTCCCAACCCTGCTCCTGAAGTCCCCCTGCCCTGCACATCTGAGTGCGTAACCTGCTCCCGATTCCAGCAATCACTGATCCCCTCACATTTGCAAGGGGGTACTACAAAGCACTAACCATCCAGGGCAGGGTGCCTCCAGAACCAGGGCTGAGAAGCTCTAGAGGAGGCGGTTCCTCTACGTTGGGGAGGTCCAAAAGAACCCTTTATAGCACCTTTGACACAAACTCAAAGCCTTGAGACAGTTTAGAAACGACTGTGTCTTTTTTTTTAACGCCAAGAAAGCATGGGCTAAGACTTCGGCGACACAATCAAGAACCTCCAAGATGTTTACAGAGATTAAACAGAGAACAAAAAAGAAGAAGAAGAAGAAGCGAGCTACCGAGCTACAGATAAACGAGTGTAAAAATCCGGGGACTCCCCCTTTCCTCCTGTCTGTTGCATGCAGATGATGTGTCTATGTGAACGTACTTGAGCATTTCTTTCTGTGTCCATTCCCTGTGTACGACATCGCTTTACCGCACCCTACACGGAGCGGATCGGGTGGCGGCGATCCACGCGTCTGGGGTTTTTCCCGTACTGCCGTTCGTTTGTTTTTTTCCGCTCTATTGGGGGAAAAAAAGAGATAGAAAGAAGAAATTCACAAAGTGAACTGTGTGGAAGACCACCACATTGCTTGTCTTTATTTTTCTACTTTATATAAGCCTTAATGTACAGCTTGTGAGCTGCTCTACTGTAAAGTACATTTATATTATGCATAGAAATATATATCTGAGTTTTATTCCCTCCATCGGTTCGCCCTTCAGGCCTGAGTTCCCCGCCATCGTTCGTGAGGAAGCCGGAGGACGCGGCGGTGTTGGATTTTGTCTCCTCGAGACGCACCGGCTCGTCCTTTTCTCTTTCTTTCTTTCCTTCCTTCTTTTTTTAAGACGATGTATTCCGGTTCTACTTGCTGAAATGTTGCTTGTAACTTTGTACACATATTTATATTTAAATAAAATCATTTCAAATAAAAGGCGGAGGCAGATGCGCGCTGGGGAGGCCTGTCGGATGTCACGTGGGAGCGGAGATGAACAGTAATGGTGTGGCGGAGTTGATGAATACATAAATTAAAGGCTCTGCTTGTGTTGGTTCTCCGGGCCCCACAGCGCCGGGCGTGGCTTTAATAAAGATGGATGAGCCGCTGCGGCCTCCCTGCTGTCTGCGGATCAAACACAGCGGCGGTCTCAGCACGCCACTCTCTCTCTCTCTCATTCTGTTTCCCCCTGTATCTCTCTCTCTCTCATTCTGTTTTCCCCTGTATCTCTCTCTCTCTCATTCTGTTTTCCTCCTGTACCTCTCTCATTCTGTTTTCCTCCTGTACCTCTCTCTATCTCATTGTTTCCCCCTGTATCTCTCTCTCTCTCATTCTTTTTTTATCCTGTATCTCTCTCTCTCTCATTCTGTTTCCTCCTGTATCTCTCTCATTCTGTTTCCTCCTGTATCTCTCTCTCTCTCTCATTCTGTTTCCCCCTGTATCTCTCTCATTCTGTTTCCTCCTGTATCTCTCTCTCTCTCTCTCATTCTGTTTTCCTCCTGTACCTCTCTCTCTCTCATTCTGTTTTCCTCCTGTACCTCTCTCTCTCTCATTCTGTTTTCCCTGTATCTCTCTCTCTCTCATTCTGTTTTCCTCCTGTACCTCTCTCTCTCTCTCATTCTGTTTTCCCCTGTATCTCTCGCTCTCTCATTCAGTTTTCCCTGTATCTCTCTCATTCTGTTTTCCCCTGTATCTCTCTCTCTCTCTCTCATTCTGTTTTCCCCTGTATCTCTCTCTCTCTCTCATTCTGTTTTCCCCTGTATCTCTCTCTCTCTCTTTCTTATTTCCCCTGTATCTCTCTCTCTCCCTCTCTCTCTCTCTCTTTCTCCTTATTTCTTCTCTCTCTCTCCCACCTCCTTCCTCTTTGCTGATTTACTTTCCTCCTCTCTATTCTTTTTCCTTCTTTTACTTTTTATTGTTTATCTTCTCTCTCTTTTTATATCTCCACTGTTTGCCTAGCATCTTCTCTCGTTCTTTTACACTTTTCTCCTCTTTATCACTCTTTTGTCTTACTCGGTTTTTCTTTTTTTCCTCTCCCTGTTTCTCCCTTCATCTCGTCTTCATGCCGGGGGTCTCTGTCCCTCTCTTTCTCTCTCTCTCATATCCCATACTTTTTCTTTTTTAAACCCATCCTGTTTTTCTTTATCTTCTTGCTGTCTCACTCCATTTTTCCTTCTTTCCTTCTCCCTTCATCTTGCCTCATGTCGGGACTCTCATCTTGTGTATCTTGTTTCTCCCTCCCTTCCTCTTTAACTCCCTCTTTTTTTCTGTTTTTTCTTTTCTTTCTTTGTCATAATTTTCCCTTTCTGCCTTTTTTCCTCTCTTTTTTTCCTCACTTTTTGCTGCGTTTTCCCTCTCCCCTTTACTGCCCTCCATCTCTTGTTCTACCTCTCTCTCTCTCTCTCTCTCTCTCTCTCTCTGTTCCTGCTATAAAGCCTGAGATGGACACAAACCCACCGTCAGCGTTTAGCGGCTGAGAAATGAACCCGGCGGCGTTTGGGGTGCGTCCATATCTCAGTGAGCTGAACAGGATTAAGTGAGCTGGATTAAACGAAATGCGGGACTGTGACTGCGACTGCATCTGTCAGCTCCTCTGTACTGACTCACAAGCAGGCTCATGCATACGCCTGTCTGTACATCTATCTATACGCCCCTCTGTAGCAGCTAGCAGGGCTCGGGGGTCAGGGCGGAGATATAGACTTTCATATCTGGAGCTAGAACTGCTCATCCCAGCTCCGGCATTCCCCTGGCACCCCACTCGAGCCAGTATTATACACGGTACCTGTATCTAGATCCAATCTATACCGATTCAGCTTCACACCACACCAAATAGGGGTAGTTATGACTTACGGCTTTTTAACAAATTAAGAACCTTTTTTAAAAATGGTTCTGTAGTAGCACCTTATAGAACCATACACAACACATCCTCTGCAACCAGGAGAACCATTTTCACCATTCAAAGAACAGTTTAAGCAAGCCAATGGCATAGAACTCACGGTTCTACCTAGGAACCCTTAAAGAAACAACAATTGGACAAGTAGAACGTCTAGCCTACAGAATAAACATTCCGGATCGGATAATATCCCACTGGGAATGTCAAGAACTAATTGGCTTTGGTCGTCTAGAAGGTATTCAGTATTTAAATTGTTCTCTGATGTTCTAGATAAAAGGTATATGACTTTGTTTGAGGTGAAAACCACCCAGATGCGGTTCTCCGATGTGCCCATTTACACCCTACAATCTGGTCCTAAAATAAACGAGCCGCTTCCCCTTTTTTGCTGAGCTCATGGTTAATAAGAAGAGCTCTGCTCTGATTGGCTGGTTTACAGCAAGACACAATGACCACACAGAAGCACCATGTGGAACCAGACTAAACAAAATGAGCCTCTGTGTAAATAAGCTCCGCCCTCATACTATTAGGTTAGCTATGCTAGTTACTTGGAGCTAATGCTAGTCGCTAACGTTCCCTGTACTAGCTACTGGCTCCATCTGGACACCAACACACAGTAGATTAAAGTTGATCCTCACTATGGAGCTCTCAGTTTAAGATGATCTGTTCCAACCGGCACACACGGATACAATCACACAGCACAGCTGCTACTTACAGGGTGCTGTTGGGGTGGTGGTGCTAATAAAGGTGGAGCTGCTCCTCTCTTCAGTCTCTTCAGGGTCAGACGCTGAGCGGAGCTGCTCCAGAGAGGTTTGGGAAACTGTCCGGAGTGGAATGTGCAGGCTGTGGGATTAAAGCTGTTCCGGGATCCTGTTAAAAGATGTGGGAGCTGAAGTTTAAATTCCCTAGCTTCATTTGGGAATTTTCTGTTCCACCTTAAATGGTGTCACAGGCCAATCTGGGGCCTGTACTAGCCGCAGCATTTAAGGTGGACTGGAACATTGGATTAAGAAGTTGGTAAATACAAAGCAACTTTAGCCTGGGTAATAGAGGAAGATCAACCATGTTCCACACACAGCTGGGGTCCTTGGAAGGGGAATGAAGGGGCCTACATCCCCTTCCCAGCCTGGAACGCTAGATTTCGCCATATAGTCGCTCCGTTAGGCTTGCAGCAGGACCAACCTCGGAACTGTAAGGTCACAAACTGCATTAGGCAGGTTGTACAACATAGGGTCAACCGTGAAGATGACCGACCCGCACTAGGAGAGGGACTGAACTCTCCCTTCTGTGGTACCACACTTCCTCCAGCCCTTCTGCACAGTCAGTTTTGCAACAGCGCAACATCAGCCACACCACCGTTTCTCCCCGTATGTGGAGTCATACTGCACTGCTGCGTCTCTGAGCAATGAGGCTTGAATTTTTGAGCTGCTACTCCAGTGAGCATTTGGCCGCGTTTGAGACTGCATGAAGGGTTCAGTGCAGCGGCATCCAGAACTCATCCAAAACCCATTCGGAAGAGGGAACGCCAACGCCCCGTAGCTCAACTTCTGATTTCCACTCTTACTTTCACGTGCTGGCACACAACAGCTGCGCCGCACTCCGAAAGGAAATGTTTCAGGGATAATTAGCAACTTTCTTGACGTTTTTACTAGTTTTGCTTTATCTCATCTCACTGAACACTTCGTTGGGTACACCGCCTCTTATCTACACTCACATTGTGCACTATATCAGCTCCACTGACCGTATAGGACACTCTGTAGGTGTACAGGTCCAGACTGTAGTCCATCTGTTTCTCTGTATACTGTATTACCCTGTTCTTCAATGGTCAGGACCCCCACAGGACCACCACAGAGCAGGTATGATGTGGGTGGTGGATCATTCTCAGCACTGCAGTGACACTGATGTGGTGGTGGTGTGGGTGGATCAGATACAGCAGTACTGCTGGACACCTCACTGGTGTCACTGGTGGACTAAGAATCGTCCACCAACCAAAACTATCCAGCCAACAGTGTCCTGTGGGCGGCGTCCTGTGTCCACTGATGAAGGACTAGAGGATGACCAACTCTGCACTATGCAGCACCAGATGAGCTATCGTCTCTGACTGTCCATCTACAAGGTGGACCAGCAAGGTAGGAGTGTCTAATAGAGTGGACAGTGAGTGGACACAGTGTCTCAACACTCCAGCAGCACCTCAATGCTCAGCAACTCTTGTAGGTCGAGCAGTGGTGTCCTCCATGAGTCATCCTGTTAGGGCAGCACCATCGGCAGACGGCTGCACCACGCAGGACTACATGCACACAGGCCGTTACCACGACTGTCCTTAACACCACGTCACCGTCACCAAAGACTGCAGTGGTGTGGTACCAGACTGTCATGGAGGGACTCAGAATGGCAGCGGGTCATCTTCAGTGACGAGTCCCGCTTTAGTCTTGGTGGAGACGCCCAACGAACCCGTGTGCGGAGGCACCGTGGTCAGCACCAAGATGAACGGTTTGTTGTCACACGTCCAGAAGACCTGGTGTCTCTCCACCCCTACCGCACCATCTGCAGGAACTGTGTGAGGATGTTCAAGCTGCATGGGATGGATTATCACAGGACACCATTAGGAACCTCTACAGCTCCATACCGAGACGTCTGGCGTGTTGGGTTAGCAAACAGGGCGACCATCCCAGTGGCACTGCACTCCCACACTTCCTTTCAGGAGCGGCTGTTCTTCTGATGATGAGTGTTTGATAAAAAGAGCAATAAGGAATATCTTAATACTCCGCTGAATTTCCCGCTATTCATTCGCTCCGGATCTCGGCATAACCTTGAACTATCGTAACCTGACTTTTTCCCTGAGAAAGGAAGAAAGCACACGCTCTCCGGGCTGCGGCGCTGCGGTTATTTCTCAGCACCATGTTAAGATTCCACAGCTATTAATCCTTTTTCTTGCTGTTAATGGGAAAATTCTGCCCATTGTGACTGTAATCAAAACTCATTCAGAGCCGAACAATGATAGCCAAGGCCGGCACTAGCCACGGCGAGGCGCGGCGCGGCCCTGGCGCACGTATAAAGGCTTTTTATTTTCCGTGGTGGAACGGCGGTGGCGGCGGCGTGATGCAGAAGCCGTGCGTCTAACATTAAATTAACTCTGACACGTTTTCAAACAGCTCATCTCATTTCTGTCAGCCCCGTCTCAGCTGTCACCCAGGGCAATGTCACACCTCATAAAGAATCGCGCCGCACGCGCGCTGTAACCGTCGCTTCATAAGCACTGAGTGATTGTGTCATATGCTCCTGCCACGTTTTTAGCCACGTTCTTTATTTATTCCGATGGAAGGCTCGCTCGTTTAATCCCGAAACCCAGCTCGCTAACTTCTCCAGGAGGCGAGCTAACTCACACTGACTGGGATATTTATCCTTCCGGAGGAAACTGTCACTTACGGAATGAGATCAGGCCTCATTTGAAAGCATCTGCATCACTCCGAGCCCATCTCTGAGCTAGGCAAGGTAATTAAAGGGGGCCAATAGCAGGGACCACTGAAAGGCCCTGGCTTCGTTAGGAATAATAGCATTTGACGATGTTATTTTGGGACCACACCGCATTTGTTCGCACGTCTAGTCCATATCCGGAAACTAAGCTGGTTAAACGGCTTCACTGGCTTAAAAAGGGGAATCTGTAATGGGGAATACATCACTGAGAGTGACCCTCGAGTTCAGTGTAGCTGAGCATTTACAGGGATTTAAAAAAAAAAAAAAAAAAAATCAAAAGAAGGACGACGTAGGACAAATTAACAATAAACTCAAACGAGCTAAATGGTCATATGGTAAATAGTAAGAGAACTGTCAAAATTTTATTTAGAAATATAAAAAAAATATTGAAGTAATATAATGAACCAAGTCATAATATCCTGGAAAAGGATAAAAAAAAAAAAAACATTAAATAAAAATGAGCGAGAAAAACAGAAATACAATATGATCAGAAAGTAAATAAAAAAAAAAAACCAAAAAACTTAAATAAAAAAATAAAATGAATCATATAAATGGTCATAAATAAAGTAACAAAATGGAAAAATAAAAAACAGATAAAAAAAAAAATTATGTGCATATTTATAAATTTACAGTTCCTTAAAACACCATAATTAAATGGATGAGGTCTTAAAGTTGTTGAGCATAGTTTGGGATAAAATAACACCACAGCACTTTGAATACTGGAATTGTTTTTTATCAAGACCCAAAATCTCTTTTAGGCGTTGTTTTCTAACGAGGTGAATTTTGTTCTCACAGATACGCAGTAATGAGGTACTAAGCAAACTCTGTAAGCGTTGGTTCCACCGACCAATGAATGAGCGATATAGTTCACCGTATTTCTCTCCTCTCCATGTAAAGGGGGCAGTCCTAATCGTGGGTAACGTTCCTGTAAGCATTCCTCTGACCAATCAAAAGGCTGACCTGTGGTTTATGATTTGCCCACACAACTCATAAGCGTCTGAAGGCATTCAGAATATGAACTTGCAGAAGTCTGCGTACGTCCAAACACTTCTTAGGATGGTTGTAATTGATTCTCAGAGACACAAACGAGAACAAAGGCAGTAATTAGTCTGGGGTAAACATGGATAAGACCAAAAACAACCTGCGGGATTCAGGACTGGAGACAGCTTGGCAACTTTTCAGGCTCGGAGGCGCGAGGGCTAGAGAAAGAGCCGTCGATTCCCTTTGTAAGTCTGCATCCTTTTGATGGAGAGCACTTCCTGCTGTGCTGCTCCAGCAACCAGCTGCGACACATTGATTGCTCAGGATGTTAGCATGCGGCGGAATAGGCGACCCGGCTTGGTCTTGCTTGTTTGGGCAAACGGACGACCGAAACGCCCCCATTTTTATCCTAATCCAGCGTTTTACCATTTCCTCAGCCCATACAGATGTGAGGTGGAGGAAAAGGGTGAGGGGAGCAGCAGAGTCATGGGAAATTCTAGATTGCAGACGAGCGTTTGACCTCAGAGATGGGCCCTCGCCTTAAGGGTTCAAAATAGATCTGAAGAAAATAGATCTGAACCCATCTTCGTACACAAGGCGTCGCATTCATGAATAGAACTTTTACTGTCCAGGAAAATGTGAGGAACTCATCTAAACGGGTGATTGGATGTAACCGCACAGCAGGAAGAGGTGTTTGGGAGGTCCGCAGTAGATGCCCTGTAGATGCTCAGGCTTGTATCCAGGTAGGGAGCATGTATCTGTCAGGTGGCTTTAAAAACTGGGGGGTAAAAATGAATATAAAGATCGAAAATTAAAATAAACATTCAAAAACATTCCTGAAGGATAACAAAGATAAGAAATGAAGGACGAATAAGTAAATTGGACTGAGTGGAAAACGAGTGATGATAAATGCCATTTTGTCTAATACTGTGCCATCCTACTGTGCGGTAGGGGTGGAGGTGGAGTGACACCAGGCCTTCTGGACGTGTGACAACAAACTGTTCATCTTGGTGCTGACCACGGTGCCTCCACACATGGATTCGTTGGGCGTCTCCACCAAGACTAAAGCGGGACTCGTCACTGAAGATGACCTGCTGCCATTCTGAGTCACTCCATGACAGTCTGGTACGACACCGTTGCAGTCCTTGGTGACGGTGACGTGGTGTTAAGGGCTGTTGTCGTAACCGTAGTGGCCAAGCCGGCAGTTGTGTTCGGGCGTGAAGGCCCCGTGGTGAGTCCTTCGATCCTGCCCTTGCTGCTGAGCCACACACTGCACCTACTGCTGGTATGATGATCTGGGAGACGGTCACCCTTAGCAGTGACATGAGGGACATGATACAGCTGAGCCACATGTGCAGGACATCCTCCTGCCACATGCGCTCCCGCTCATGGCTAGGCTCCCAACTGGCATTCTTCAGCAGGATAATGCTCGCCCACACATGGCAAGGGCTTCCCAGGAATTTCATCACCAGATTGCAACACCGGTCACCGGATTATCGCCAACGTAGCCTATATCGGACTAGCTGGGACGCCAACCTATGGGTGTGCAGGTTCTACGGGCTCAGCTGCAGCACTTGGGGTTAACAGGATGCCTTAGGGAACCTGTAGACCTCCATGCCCAACCGTACCTCATCTTGTATCCAGGCAAGTGGTGGTCCAACAGGGTACTAGAGCCCTATCAGTCATGCAGTTTTCCCCAGTAACCTTCTACTTTAATCCAAATCTGTTATCACTTAAATAGGTACAGTAGTTCAGCATGACTGGCACAGCTTCAGCATGCAGCTGTGGTATAAGAAGACCCCTAGTAGGACTGTAGGAGAGTGAAGACTGGAGACACCCCCCTTCCCCAACCATCCCCCAATTTTTGATGAACAGAGGAACAAGGAACAGATGGGGAGGTGGTGGGGTGTGAAAAGATGTGTAAGGTAGAAAGAAGGATATTTATAGGATGTAAGGAAGGAGGCTAGGCACACGTTTAGAAAAAGCCTTTGCAACCACCGAGATATTTATTTGATCATTCTATATTCAAAACTCCAACATGCTCAGGAAGACCTGATCACCTTGGAAGTGTGACTGCGGAATTTGCGCATTCATGAATCTTTAAGCCATGAAAATGAGAGGAAAACATCTGAGAAGTATCGTCTGTAGGACACGGACATACAGAACACATTGAAAAAGGTTTCAACTTAACAAATATTCAACCGTTTAAAAATATTTCTATGACATAAAATTTAAATTGCATGAAACCAACACACGTTTTTACAAGTTTATATATATATATATATATAGAAAAAAGGACACTTTAAAAACCACCCATTCATAAGCACTAGGACATGGACATATTAGGTCAGTCTTAGATTAGAACAATATTAGGTCAATAACAGTTCAGCATGGGGGGGACACCAAGTGTCGAGTCTGATCAAGCTTGAATCGTCTGATTTATCCAGAGAGGGAATAAGTCTGAAGCACAGCCCACACAGCTTTAAGCAATAACTAGGATGAGTAAAGCACTTATTTGTATATTATACATCTAAATATTCCAGATGTTCTATTATTAAACCTCATAAAGCCTTAACTGGCTTCCCACCATGAGACGGGTTGTACTGAGAGGAGTTTCGTACTGAGGACAGGTTTTGGGTTTTACTGGGAGGAGTTTCATACTGGGAGAGGTTTGGGCTGTACTGAGAGGAGATTTATACTGGGAGAGGTTTATGTTGTACTGGGAAGAGTTTCGTACTGGGAGAGGTTTGGTTGTAGTGGGAGGAACTTTGGTACAGGGAGAGGTTTGGGTTGTACTAAGAGGAGTTTCGTACTGGGAGAGGTTTGGGATGTACTGAGGGGAGTTTTGTACTGGGACAGGTTTGGGTTGTACTGAGGAGAGTTTTGTACTGGGACAGGTTTGGTTTGTACTGGGAGGAGTTTCGTACTGGGACAGGTTTGGGTTGTACTGGGAAGAGTTTCGTACTGGGAGAGGTTTGGGTTGTACGAAGAGGAGTTCCGTTTGTACTGGGAGAAGTCTTGGTTATCCCAGCAGGATTCCTGTAGTGGTTTGTGTGACAGGACCAGTTGTAAATACATCTCATGTGCATTTACACTTGCATGGGGCTTTGTTTAATCAAGATATAGTCCAGTCCTGATAATGAGCTCACAGACAATTAGATCGTTCTGCCTGGTAATGACCCCCTATGCTGAAGTGAACATGATATTCATGTTTCCTGCTTCAATAGAACCTTTCTTATGCACAGAAAAAGAAGAGCTGAAAAAACAAGTAGCCACCATCTGAAGAAAATACATTGAGTGAGTTTACATGCACTTAATAATCTGATAACTGCAGAAAATCAGATTACATCAGAAATACATTCACCACATAATGAAGCTCTGGGTCTACATTAGTCACTGGCCTTCTGCCTTGCAGCCGGTTAACTCATAGAATAACACACGAAGTAATGAAACTCACTTCATGCTCCGGCTTTTTCAATGAAAAACCTTGTGTCACTATACCTGAAATTACGACCATCTAGAAGATGACGAACTTTTAATGTTTATGTGTGTAGTTTCAGTTTCAAAGTCCTCTGTTGCCACCTCACAGTTTGCTGTGTTAAACACTACCTGCTATGTCGGGTACCGTGGCCCGTTTCTGCACGTGTGCAAACCGAGAAAAACGAAAGAAATCAGAATAAGGAGTAAACATGGACTGAGAAACCGGATTACCAAGCCAAGATTCAACTCAGCCTTGATTAAATCCAAGGAATTTAGGATTGCTGTTGACATGGTCACCTGAATAATTGATAACAGCAGAAAATCTGATTTTGCTGGAAATATATTTACCAGGTGTACAGGCACAGTCAGTAATCGGACCTTCAACCACCTTGCAACCGGCCAATAAACTCACAGAATGAGACATGAAGTAAACGCAAAACTTGCGTTGGCATTTAGTTACACCACAGAATCCGTAACGCGTGTCTTCATGTTGTCCAGCATGTGCTTTCAGCATTGCTATGAAAGTGTTATGCTGCTGCCTCTTCGTGTGCTATGCTAAACGCTGCTTGCCATTCCTCTTACCATGGCCTGTTTCTGCATATGTGCAGACTGAGAAAGAGGAAAGAAATCAGAGTAAAGGGTAAACATGCAACGTGAGCCGAAACCCAGCTCTCCTTCTCAGACCCCTAGGCCTTCGGACCATTTATTAATGAGATAACTGCCGAAATCTGATTATGATCGGATCATCAAGTGCATATAAACACACTCACTGTAATGGAACAGCCCTGAGACAGAACGAGTAACCCTGAAAATCCATCCACTGGGTTAATCATTCATTTCGAAACGTTCACCCTGAGGACCGTGGATTTGTAAGCATAGCGTCGGTTGGAATCGGCGCCATGTCTGGAGTCGGAAGTGTGGAGGAAGAGGATGACACACACACACACACACACACACACACACACACACACACACACACACACACACACACACACACTCTGTCTCCCTGAGGTCCTGAAGCTGCTATACTCCCGAGTTCTTCCGGATCCAGTCTCTGAATTTGGTTAGGCGAGTGTAAACTCCAGGCTTGTTTCTCCGAGCGCAGCCTTCTCCCCAGCTCACTATTCCACACTGGAACCAAATATTGGCCTCCGACAGGCAAACCAGAGGACCGCCAGAGTCACCCTGCGGAACAAATGATAGGAAAAGATAATGACACAATGAATATACGACCATGAGCACCAATAACAATAAGAATCAGTGCTCAGACACTCTAGCGTCATAGAATTGAGCGGTTGGAATTTCCAGACTTGGTGGATGCCTTCCCTGGCACAATTCCGAGGAGAATTCCCTGTAGACTGGGATTGTATCCACTGCTGGTAGACCCGTATGACCATACGCTTCCACACACCTGCAGATTCAGCTACTTCCTTCACACTATGGTCTTTGGCCACGCCCACATGCAGTCCCTCCTTTTAGCCAATCATTAACATCTGCTCTGGAGCCATTTTCCACACATGGAACGAGACATTCCCTGCACTGTACCACCTCCTCTCAATCTATGGATCCCATCACTCATACCCCACAGGTACTTATAGCCCCATCATCCTCGTGCAGCGGTGCCATCTA
>JAMWET010000996.1:77500-100000 GCA_024036415.1 Prochilodus magdalenae
GCCAGTTGGCCGCTTCCTGGTATCTGTCGGAGGACAAGTCAGCGTTAGTGTTCACTGAAAGAGTGGATGTAGCGAATGAAGGTCGGATGAACTGAGTGAACCGAAGAATGAGGAAGGGTACTCTAGAACAGAATGAACAGGGAACGGTACTCTGGAAAAGAAATATGGAGGCATATCGAACAAAGTCTAAATGTAGGAGACAAATACAGAACAGTATGAGAATAAGGAAGAACCTTCTAGAACAGAATGGAAAGAGAAGAACCTTATATGATGGAATAGAACCTTCTAGAACAGTTTGAATAGGAAAAGGTATTCTATAACATTATAAATAGGGAGGGATATTCTAGAGCAGTACAAATGAGAAGGACACTCTAGAGAAGGGTACTCTAGAACAGTATGAAAAGAGAAGGGCACTCTAGAACAGTACTAAATGAGAAGGGCACTCTAGAGAAGGACACTCTAGAACAGTAAGTAGGATTAGGATGCCCTAGAACAGTATAAAAAGAGAAGGATGCTCTAGAACAGAGTGAAAAGAGAAGGACACTCTAGAACAGTATAAGAAAGAGAAGGACACTCTAGAACAGTATGAAAAGAGAAGGGCACTCTAGAACAGTATAAAAAGAGAAGGATGCTCTAGAACAGAGTGAAAAGAGAAGGACACTAGAACAGTATGAAAAGAGAAGGACGCTCTAGAACAGTATAAAAAGAAAAGGACGCTCTAGAACAGTATGAAAAGAGAAGGGCACTCTAGAACAGTATAAAAAGAGAAGGACACTCTAGAACAGTATGAAAAGAGAAGGGCACTCTAGAACAGTACTAAATGAGAAGGACACTCTAGAGAAGGACACTCTAGAACAGTACGAAAGATTAGGATGCCCTAGAACAGTATAAAAAGAGAAGGACGCTCTAGAACCGAATGGAAAGAGAAGGATGCTCTAGAACAGTATAAGAAAGAGAAGGACACTCTAGAACAGTATGAAAAGAGAAGGGCACTCTAGAACAGTACTAAAAGAGAAGGACACTCTAGAACAGTAAGTAGGATTAGGATGCCCTAGAACAGTATAAAAAGAGAAGGATGCTCTAGAACCGAGTGAAAAGAGAAGGATGCTCTAGAACAGTATAAGAAAGAGAAGGACACTCTAGAACAGTATGAAAAGAGAAGGGCACTCTAGAACAGTGTGGAATAAGAAGGGCACCCTAGAACTGTATATCAAAGAGAAGGACACTCTAGAGAAGGATGCTCTAAAAAATTATGAAAAGAGAAGGGCACTCTAGAGCACTATGAAAGGATTAGGATACCCTAGAACAGTATAAAAAGAGAAAGATGCTCTAGAACAGAGTGAAAAGAGAAGGACACTCTAGAACAGTATGAAAAGAGAAGGGCACTCTAGAACAGTACTAAATGAGAAGGACACTCTAGAACAGTACGAAAGAGAAGGATGCTCTAGAACAGTATAAGAAAGAGAAGGACACTCTAGAACAGTATGAAAAGAGAAGGGCACTCTAGATCAGTACTAAAAGAGAAGGACACTCTAGAACAGTATGAAAAGAGAAGGGCACTCTAGAACAGTATGAAAAGAGAAGGGCACTCTAGATCAGTACTAAAAGAGAAGGGCACTCTAGAACAGTATAAAAAGAGAAGGATGCTCTAGAACAGAGTGAAAAGAGAAGGACACTAGAACAGTATGAAAAGAGAAGGACACTCTAGAACAGTATAAAAAGAGAAGGACACTCTAGAACAGTATGAAAAGAGAAGGGCACTCTAGAACAGTATAAAAAGAGAAGGATGCTCTAGAACAGAGTGAAAAGAGAAGGATGCTCTAGAACAGAGTGAAAAGAGAAGGACGCTCTAGAACAGTATAAAAAGAGAAGGATGCTCTAGAACAGAGTGAAAAGAGAAGGATGCTCTAGAACAGAGTGAAAAGAGAAGGACGCTCTAGAACAGAGTGAAAAGAGAAGGATGCTCTAGAACAGTATGAAAAGAGAAGGATGCTCTAGAACAGTATGAAAAGAGAAGGACGCTCTAGAACAGTATGAAAAGAGAAGGATGCTCTAGAGCAGCATGAACGAACATTCTAAAACTACCTAAATTGGGAGAACACTCTAGAGCGGTGTTCTCCAGAAACCAAAGAGACATTTACATTGTTAATTCCGGTTGCCAGAAGTATTCCAGCTCTTTCCCAAACATGGAATATCGGCTTGTGACAGATGTTTTTCAGACGAGTTTACTGATGGAGTTCAGCAGCTGTTACCCGGCTCTCGTTATAAAAGTATTTCAGGCTTTCTACGGCAAAATTATTCCATTAGTTAATCAACAGTACAATGCATACCCAGTGCACAGGGATTAGCCTGGAAAATCCTGGAATATTCCTTTAATCTACACACAGCTCTGTCCGCAAAGTAGGCCTATTAGAATATCATTTAATTATTCATCCTAACGCAGGAAGTCTGACTGGGGCTACGCCGAACTGTGTGTTCTAGATTCCCGTCTATTGGAATGAGGTTATTAATGAGCAGGGTACAACCTACAGGGTATCTACAGTCAGATGCATGTTCATGGGCGTTCCTGGACGTTCCTGGACGTTCCTGGTCAAATGGCAGGTTTAGCTGATGCTGGGTTACATCCTCTACAGAGACACACATACCAATACATACTAATACCTAACCAGAGATTATATACTGAATGTATTCGGGAACGCCGCCAATTTCCACGCAGGTGTACAGAAAGCCATTCAGAGTCAGAAACGTCCACAGTCAGAGCTGTTCACAGTGGTGGTGAGGGGAACCAGACGTCCCCCTCTAAAGCTCCCTCAGAGAAAGACGCCGTTTACGATAATATGGCCATTAAATCGTGAGAGAAAATAGCCTGAACATATGTTAATTACCTTTCTATGGTTCTCAAGGTGTTCTATTTCCATACGGCCTTCACCATGTTTACTGTTAGCAGGCGGCCTTGTGTTCCAGGAACGAGTGATGGCCTTTTGTTAAACCATGTCACCTCAGTTCTCCTGACCTTAACCGTAGAGAATCACCCCCTGTATGCTCACGCTCTACATCTCCTTACATGTTCTCATCTTCATCCCCCATGCCCTTCCTCTTCCTCTTCTTTCATCGCCCCCATTTTTGCTCTACCCTGACCCTTACCTCTACTAAAACCCAATCAGACCAAGACTAGACTGACTGGCGACAGACTGGTAACCTAGGCTGTGCCCATTCATGATTCCTGGTGTTGGTCAGCCGAGCTGTACCCATACATCTCTGTATGTGTAAATGAAGTCGGGACGATGCTGAGGCTCCAGTCTCCTGAATGTACCCGAATCCTGAATTTTGAACAACTTGGTGCCGTGACCCGGATTATGCCTAGCAGTGTCATGTTAATACATTATGCTACTCAATTTATGGTGGAGGGATACATGCAGGGCATGTAGACAAGTGTAGGTTTCCATCATCACCACCACCAGTATAAAAAATATCTGCGTCTCTATAATCAACCATTTCACATCAAACCCATTCCAGATCACATAGATCACAACGACAGAACTAGAAAAGTGAGTATCGTGAAGGAAAGTGCAGAAAGGATGCAGCCTACACAGTTTCAAACAATAGGGTTTAAATGGGAGGAGAAACGAGGGATGGAAATAAAAAAAATGATGTGAAAGAAGCAGAAGAAGGAGGAGGCGGAGGAAGAGGAGGAAAAGAAGATGTAGAAGAAGAAGAAGAAAAAGAATGAGACGAAAAAGATGAAGGAGAAGAAGAAAAAAGAAGAAGATGAAAAAGAAGAAGGAGAGAGGGAAGGAGAAGGAGGAAAAGGAGAAGGGGAGGAGAAGGGGAAGGAAAAGAAGGAGGAGAAGAAAGAAGAGGAGAAGGGGAAGGAGAAGAAGAAGAAGAAGAAGGAGAAGGACAAGAAGGAGAAGAATGAGAAGAAGAAGAAGAGGAAGAAGAAGAAGAAGGAGAAGAATGAGAAGAAGAAGAAGGAGGAGGAGAAGGGGAAGACGAAAGAGGAGGAGAAGGAGAGGAAGAAGGAGAAGGAGGAGAAGAAGAAGGAGAAGGAGAAAAAGGAAAAGAAGAAGTAGAAGGAGGAGAAGAAGAAGAAGAAGGGAAAGATGAAAGAGGAGGAGAAGGAGGAGAAGAAGAAGGAGAAGAAGGAGAAGAAGAAGAAGGAGAAGGAGAAGAAGAAGAAGGAGAAGAAGAAGAAGGAGAAGAAGAAGAAGGAGGAGGAGGAGGAGAAGGGGAAGACGAAAGAGGAGGAGAAGGAGAGGAAGAAGAAGGGGAAGAAGAAGGAGAAGAAGGAGAAGGAGGAGAAGGGGGAGGAGAAGGAGAGGGGTAAGGAGGAAAAGGAGGAGGAGATAGCATTGTGTATGTATTCAGGAGGTGTGGTGCCTGGTGTTAGACCTGAGGTGCGGCTCTACAGGAGTAAGAAGACTGTCACTTTAGCACCGTGTACGTTCTCCCTGCTGTAACACCCTCATTACCGCACTCGGGGTAATTAGCTGAGGAGTTGAGTCAGGTGTGCAGAGATACACAGCAGGGAGGTGCAGAGGGAACAAGAGCAGCACGGACTGCTTTAGTGTGTGGCCAGTGCTCCACCTGCTGGACAAACCGGAGAACTACCAGCTTGGCACTGCAAGTTAAAGAGCTCCAACATTCCTACGTTTCATTCCTCTCGTTTTCCCCCCGGGGTCTAATTACACCGACCGCCTGTCATAATTCAATTTTACATGACCATTTGTCAACCCCTCCTCAGACATTAAACAGGCCGCTTCCAGCCCCGCACCTTTAAGACTGATGTGTAAGTGACCTCTGTACTGATTGGCTGACCAGTGTCTTGCCCTCAATTAAAAAACTGTATGGGCTGAAACACTCCTAAGAGGCATCACCCTGTAGAGCTCCGCTCCAACCCTGAGTTATCACACCTGTCCCAGGTGAATTAGGCCTGTAGGGACCCAGTCCGTGAGGGCTGACGACGCCCCCCATCTATACCATGATGGAGGTTGCCTTTAAAAGTCTGGAAGGACCTTTTCATTGTTGCGGTGGGGGCAGGGAACATCGGTTGGGGTTGGGGAGGTGGCGGTTTGTTGGTGCAGGGAACTCAGGGGCTCAGGGAACACGGGGGCTCAGGGAACTCGGGGGGGGCCCAGAGAACTCGGGTCCCAGAGAACTCGGGCCCCAGAGAACTCGGGCCGCAGAGAACTCGGGCCGCAGAGAACTCGGGCCGCAGAGAACTCAGCGGTGCTTCTGTATAGACCTAGTGTTGGGCTTTCCCAGCCTAACAGAGCTGCTTAATATGATGGAGCCGGAGACTGTGTTAAGTGATGGTGGTTTTCTGAAGGCCTCCAGGACCCATGAACACCGTAGTGGATTGCGCTACTGTGTTAAGTGGTGACAGTTTTCCACAGTACTCCCGAACCCATGTAGCTATATTTAACACAGTGGCATGACCGCTCATCATGCAGAGCCATCTGAGGGCTCAGGGGTCTTGCACATTCCGAAGTGGTCTCCGGCCTCACCCTACATGGAGCAAACCACATAACTTTAATATTCCGAAATCTGTGTGTTGCATGAAATTTAAATTTGTTGATATTTACTAAACGCAGATTAAACCATAGTGTGAAAAAAAGTTCAAGAGAATTAACCAATCACAGATTCTCATTTTTAATGGTTTTCCTTTTCTGGAAATGGGGTTTTGGTAAAAAGGTGGAGTCTGAACTTTTCAGGATGATAGACTTCCAGACCAGGACTGAGCACCCCCACCTTATAATACTAAGGAGTAAAAAGAGCCTACATCTTGGTGCATATGATAGTCAGTAATGCATAAAACATTCAGAAAAATGTTTAATTTAAAATAATCAAACAATCAACCAAACCAACCAACCAACCAACAAACAAACCAACAAACAAACAAACAAACCAACCAGTAAACAATTCAACCAACCAACCAACAAACAAACCCACCAACCAACCAACCCACAAACACACAAACAAACCAATAAACAAACCAATAAACAAACCAACGAACCAAACAAACCAACCAACCCACAAACACCCAAACACACAAACAAACCAACCAATAAACAAACCAACGAACCAAACAAACCAACCAACCAACTAACCAACCCACAAACACTCAAACACACAAACAAACCAACCAATAAACAAACCAACCAACCAACCAAACAAACCAACCAACCAACAAACAGACCAACCAACCCAACCTAACAAACCAACAAACAAACCAACCAACCAACAAACCAACCCACAAACACCCAAACACACAAACAAACAAACCAACCAACCAATAAACAAACAAACCAACACACAAACAAACAAACCAATAAACAAACAAATCAACAAACAAACCAACAAACAAACAAACCAACAAACAAACCAACCCACAAACACACAAACAAACCAATAAACAAACCAATCAACGAACCAAACAAACCAACCAACCAACCCACAAACACCCAAACACACAAACCAACCAACCAAACAAACAAACCAACCAACCAATAAACAAACAAACCAACACACAAACAAACCAACAAACAAACCAACCAACCAACAAACAAACCAACCAAGCACATCAGCTCCAAAGAAATCAGAACTGGCCACAAAGTTCATAGACTCCACAGCCGGTGGGATACTCACGACTGTTCAGCGAAACAGTGAGCGGCAGACAGCAGCCATTTGTTGGAAATGATGGAGGCCCCGCACGTATGTCCATTGGTGGAGTAATGGAGACTGACCTGCCACGGCCATTCTCCAACATCAGCGTTCTGCCCGCCGACGATGCGGTTGTGTTTGTAGGGCCGCTCTCCACAGTCTAAAACATGATTGAAGAGATGTAGAGAGAGTGAAGCATCATCCAGACACCAGGTGTAACTCGCACTAACGACCTTTCACTCACTCACCACAGCCCTCCTCGTCAGAGCCGTCCGTACAGTCGCTGACTTTATCACACTCGGCGTTGACTTTGTTCACACAGCCGCCGCTCTTACAGGTGAAGGTGAAGGCTGAACACATTCCTACAGCTGAGAGAGAAAGAGGGAGTGGAGAGAGAGAGACATGATGGTCAGTGAGGAGTAAAGTCTGTGGGTTTGGAAGGGTGCTGCTGCTTGCTCACGGCGATGCAAGAGCCGCCATATCGACCAGACCTATTGATCAAGAGAGAAGGTCACTTATCACCTCTAAATTATACAGACACAACAAACAAACAAGCAGAAAGAGAGAAGTAAGGGAAAGAAAAAGAGGCAGAAAGAGAGGGGGGGGAGCGGAAAGCGTTTTTGAAGAAAAAGTATCAGGGAGAGAAGGAGGTTGGGTTGCGGTTTGGTGGTTCCTGGTGTGTGGTTCAGTTGTTCCTGGCATGGCGTGACTGCTCTTGGTATGATGAATTGGTTGTCCTTGGCATGTGGTTAGGTAGTTTTCGGTGTGCGGTGTGGTAGTTCTTTGTATGTGGTTTGGTTTCTGTGGTTTCGTGATCATGTTTGGTTTGGCTGTTCTGGGTAAGGTTATGTGGACTTGCTTTTCGCGGCATTGCTTGGTTGTTTTTGATGTGGTTTGGTTGTTGAGGTTTGGTAGTTGTTGGTATGGTTTGGTTGCTCTTAGTATATGGGTTGTTTGGATGTTTTTGATGTGGTTTGGTTGTTGAGGTTTGGTAGTTGTTGGTATGGTTTGGTTGCTCTTAGTATATGGGTTGTTTGGATGTTTTTGATATGGTTTGGTTGGTTTGGTTGTTGAGGTTTGGTAGTTGCTGGTATGGTTTGGTTGCTCTTAGTATATGGGTTGTTTGGACGTTTTTAATAAGGTTTGGTAGTTCTTGGTTTGTGGTTTAGTACTACTTGGTTTGGTTGTCCTTGTATAGTTTGGTGGTTCTTGATCAGGTTGGTGGTTTCTGGTATATGGTTTGCTTGTTATTGATATGTGATTTGCTTCTTCGCTTGTTCTTGGTATGTGGTTCGGTTGTTCCTGGAATGATTTGACTGTTCTTGGTATGATGAACTGGTTGCCCTTGGCATGTGGTTAGGTAGTTTTCGGTGTGCGGTTTGGTAGTTCTTTGTATGTGGTTTGGTTTCTGTGGTTTTGTGATCATGTTTGGTGGTTTTTGGTATTTAGTTTGGTTGTTCTTGGTAAGGTTATGTGGACATGCTTTTCGTGGCATTGCTTGGCTGTTTTTAATGTTGTTTGGATGTTTTTGGTATGAGGTTTGGTAGCTGAGGTTGCTGGTATGGTTTGGTTGCTCTTAGTATATGGGTTGTTTGGATGTTTTTGATATGGTTTAGTAGTTCTTGGTATGTGGTTTAGTACTACTTGGTTTGGTTGTCCTTGTATAGTTTTGGTGGTTCTTGATCAGGTTGGTGGTTTTGGGAGTACGGTTTGTTTGTTCCTGGTTTGGTTGTGCTTGGTATGTGGTTTGATTGGCATTTCTCATCATGGCTCTTCTACGTGTTGTTTGGTGGTTTTGGGGTATTTGGTTTGCTTGTTATTGGTAAGGTTATGTGGACATGCTTTTCTTGGCATTGCTTGGCTGTTTTTGATGTTTTTTGGATGTTTTTGGTATGAGGTTTGGTAGTTGAGGTTGCTGGTATGGTTTGGTTGCTCTTAGTATATGGATTGTTTGGATGTTTTTGATATGGTTTGGTTGGTTTGGTTGTTGATGTTTGGTAGTTGCTGGTATGGTTAGGTTGCTCTTAGTATATGGGTTGTTTGGATGTTTTTGATATGTGTTAGTAGTTTTTGGTGTGGGGTTTCGTAGTTCTTTGTATGTGATTTGGTTTCTGTGGTTTCGTGATCATGTTTGGTGGTTTTTGGTATTTAGCTTGGTTGTTCTTGGTAAGGTTATATGTACATGTTTGGATGTTTTTGATATGGTTTGGTTGTTGAGGTTTGGTAGTTGCTGGTATGGTTTGGTTGCTCTTAGTATATGGGTTGTTTGGATGTTTTTGATATGGTTTGGTTGTTGAGGTTTGGTAGTTGCTGGTATGGTTTGGTTGCTCTTAGTATATGGGTTGTTTGGATGTTTTTGATATGGTTTAGTAGTTCTTGGTATGTGGTTTAGTACTACTTGGTTTGGTTGTCCTTGTATGGTTTTGGTGGTTCTTGATCAAGTTGGTGGCTTTGGGAGTATGGTTTGTTCCTGGTTTGGTTGTGCTTGGTATGTGGTTTGGTTGGCATTTCTCGTCATGGCTCTTCTACGTGTTGTTTGGTGGTTTTTGGGTATTTGGGTTGCTTGTTATTGGTATGTGATTTGTTTCTTTGCTTGTTCTTGGTGTGTGGTTCGGTTGTTCCTGGCATGATTCGACTGCTCTTGGTATGATGGACTGGTTGTTTTTGGTTTGGTAGTTTTAAGTATGTGTTTTTTGGTGTGTGACTTAGTAGTTCTTTGCATGTGATTTGGTTTCTGTGGTTTCTTGTTATACATAGGTGGTTCTTGATCATGTTTGGTGGTTTTTGGTATATAGTTTGGTTGTTTATGTGGACTTGCTGTTCTTGACATTTTGCTTGGCTGTTTTTGATATGGTTCGTTTGTTTGGAATGAGGTTTGGTAGTTTCTTAGTACATGGTTGCCTGTTCTTTGTATATGGTTTGGTTGCTCTTAGTACATGGGGTGGATGCTACAGTTTCTTGGTATAGTTTGGAGGTTCTTGATCAGGTTTTCAGTATATGGTTTGTTTGTTCCTGGTTTGGTTGTGCTTGGTATGTGGTTTGATTGTTCTTGTCATGGTTGTTCTAAGAGTAGTTTGTGGTATATGGTTTGGCTTTTCTTGGTATGTGGTTTGATTGCTTTTAGTACATGGGCTGGTTGTTAGGATGTTTTTGGTATAATTTGGTAGTTCTTGATCAGATTTGTGGTTTTTGATATCGTCACTGTCCAAAGAAAACCATGTATGTCCATTTTTGTTGATTTTTACTTTTATGCCTCATTGGATCACATGTGCTGCTGTTTACACTGGCTGTGAATTTTGTGAAGAAAGGACCAACAGAAACGGCCCAAAACAGCTTGGAAAGACGTCTGGTTCCATTGACTTCCATTCAAATTAAATGAGGTTTTTGGCCTCTCCTGTAAAGTTGCCATTTTGGAGATACCTGTTTTTCTTTGGACAGCGACGATATATGGTTTGTTTGTTTCTGGTTTGGTTGTGATTGGTATATAGTTTGATTGATCTTGAGGTTTGTTTGGCATTTCCTGTCAAGGGTTGTTTGTGGTATATGGTTTGGCTGTTCTTGGTATATGGTTTGGTTGCTATCAGTACATGGGGTGGATGCTAGGATGTCTTTGGTATGATTTGGTACTTCTTGGTTTGGTTGTTAGTGGTATGTGGTTTCGTTGTTCCTTGTATAGTTTGGTGGTTCTTAATCAGGTTGGTGGTTTTTGGTATATGGTTTGTTTGTTCCTGGTTTGGTTGTTAGTGGTATGTGGTTTGGTTGTTATTGGTGTAGTTTGGGTACATTTGAAGTTAACAGGGTAAACTGGCCTGAAAGGCATATTATGCAACTTTCTTGATTACACAATAAGTTCTACATTCTGTCTGTGTCTCCACCTCTCTCTCTCTCCCTCCCTCTCTCCCTCCCTCACCCTCCCTCCCTCTACCTCTCTCTCCCTCCCTCTCTCTCTCCCTCACCCTCCCTCCCTCTACCTCTCTCTCCCTCACCCTCCCTCCCTCTACCTCTCTCTCCCTCTCCCTCTCTCTCACTCCCTCTCCCCTCTCTCTACCTCTCTCTACCTCTCTCTACCTCTCTCTACCTCTCTCTACCTCTCCCTTGTTTTCTCTGGTGGAAATGCTACAGTGGAGAAAAACACTGAACGTCTTTTCAAGCACCACTAAGTGACTTTGATAAAGCATGGAGGCACAGCCCTTTAGCTGCTCCACCAGATCACAGGAACAAGGAAAGGAGTTCACTCACACTCTTTACAGGACGCCTCATCACTCCCATCTGCACAGTCCCTCTTTCCATCACAGCTTACAGTCTGAGGCAAACATGTCCCATCGCCACACCTCAGCTGATTCTTGTCACAGCCTGCAGACACAAAGAAAGAAAGAAAGGAAGAAAGAAAGAAAGAAAGAAATAAAGAAAGAGAGAGAGAGAGAGAGAGAGAGAGCGCGAGAGAAAGAGATGGGAGAGAGAGAGAGAGATGGGAGAGAGAGAGAGAGAGAGAGAGAGAGAAAATGGTAATCAGTTTTATAACTTTTTAGCAAAGTTTTAGCAAAGATGTATTACATGAAAGGTGAGAAAGAAAGAATGAACAAAAGGAAGAATGAAGGCTGCTTAATGAGAACAGCAGCAGCAGACAGAACATGCTCAGAGTTATGCCGGTAGAGCAGTAGGAGTGACTACTAATGCAGAGGATTGACTACAACAGAGCAATAGAGCTCCATGCAGCGCAGCAGGGTTCAGCAGAACTGGGCTCAGTAGTAGAGCTACTACAGCTCTACTGCATTCAACCCTCCTGCTCTACTGCATTCAACCCTCCTGCTCTACTGCATTCAACCCTCCTGCTCTACTGCATTCAACCCTCCTGCTCTACTGCATTCAACCCTCCCGCTCTACTGCATTCAACCCTCCTGCTCTACTGCATTCAACCCTCCTGCTCTACTGCATTCAACCCTCCTGCTCTACTGCATTCAACCCTCCCGCTCTACTGTTCTCAACCCTCCTGCTCTACTGCATTCAACCCTCCTGCTCTACTGCATTCAACCCTCCCGCTCTACTGTTCTCAACCCTCCTGCTCTACTGCATTCAACCCTCCTGCTCTACTGCATTCAACCCTCCTGCTCTACTGTTCTCAACCCTCCTGCTCTACTGCATTCAACCCTCCAGCTCTACTGCATTCAACCCTCCTGCTCTACTGCATTCAACCCTCCTGCTCTACTGTTCTCAACCCTCCTGCTCTACTGTTCTCAACCCTCCTGCTCTACTGCATTCAACCCTCCTGCTCTACTGCATTCAACCCTCCTGCTCTACTGTTCTCAACCCTCCTGCTCTACTGCATTCAACCCTCCTGCTCTACTGCATTCAACCCTCCTGCTCTACTGCATTCAACCCTCCCGCTCTACTGTTCTCAACCCTCCTGCTCTACTGCATTCAACCCTCCCGCTCTACTGTTCTCAACCCTCCTGCTCTACTGCATTCAACCCTCCCGCTCTACTGCATTCAACCCTCCTGCTCTACTGTTCTCAACCCTCCTGCTCTACTGCATTCAACCCTCCCGCTCTACTGTTCTCAACCCTCCTGCTCTACTGCATTCAACCCTCCCGCTCTACTGTTCTCAACCCTCCCGCTCTACTGTTCTCAACCCTCCTGCTCTACTGCATTCAACCCTCCTGCTCTACTGCATTCAACCCTCCTGCTCTACTGTTCTCAACCCTCCTGCTCTACTGTTCTCAACCCTCCCGCTCTACTGTTCTCAACCCTCCTGCTCTACTGCATTCAACCCTCCCGCTCTACTGTTCTCAACCCTCCTGCTCTACTGCATTCAACCCTCCTGCTCTACTGCATTCAACCCTCCTGCTCTACTGCATTCAACCCTCCTGCTCTACTGCATTCAACCCTCCTGCTCTACTGCATTCAACCCTCCTGCTCTACTGCATTCAACCCTCCCGCTCTACCCTCCTGCTCTTATGTTAATTCAACCCTCCCGCTCTACTGCATTCAACCCTCCTGCTCTACTGCATTCAACCCTCCTGCTCTACTGCATTCAGCCCTCCAGCTCTACTGTTCTCAACCCTCCTGCTCTACTGCATTCAACCCTCCCGCTCTACTGTTCTCAACCCTCCTGCTCTTCTGTTCTCAACCCTCCCGCTCTACTGCATTCAACCCTCCTGCTCTACTGTATTCAACCCTCCTGCTCTACTGCATTCAACCCTCCCGCTCTACTGTTCTCAACCCCCCCGCTTACTGTTCTCAACTCCTGCTCTACTGCATTCAACCCTCCCGCTCTACTGATCTCAACCCTCCCGCTATACTGTTATCAACCCTCATGCTCTACTGCATTCAACCCTCCTGCTCTACTGGACTCAACCCACCTGCTCTACTGCAATCAACCCTCCCGATCTACTGCTCAACCCTCCTGCTCTTCTCCAACTCTACCTCAAACCCTCCTGCTCTACTGCATTCAACCCTCCTGCTCTACTGCATTCAGCCCTCCAGCTCTCCTCGTCTCAACCCTCCTGCTCTACAGCATTCAACCCTCCCGCTCTACTGTTCTCAAACCCTCCTACTGCATGTCAAAACTCTACTGCATTCAACCCTTCCTGCTCTACTGCATTCAACCCTCCTGCTCTACTGTTCTCAACCCTCCTGCTCTACTGCATTCAACCCTCCCGCTCTACTGTTCCCAACCCTCCCGCTCTGCGGTATTCAGCCCTCCCGCTCTACTGTTCTCAACTCTCCCGCTCTACTGCATTCAACCCTCCTGCTCTACTGCATTCAACCCTCCTGCTCTACTGCATTCAACCCTCCTGCTCTACTGTTCTCAACCCTCCTGCTCTACTGCATTCAACCCTCCTGCTCTACTGTTCTCAACCCTTCTGCTCTACTGTTCTCAACCCTCCTGCTCTACCGCAATCCACCCTCCCGCTCTACTGCATTCAACCCTCCTGCTCTACTGCATTCAGCCCTCCTGCTCTACTGTTCTCAACCCTCCTGCTCTACTGTTCTCAACCCTCCTGCTCTACTGCATTCAACCCTCCCGCTCTACTGCATTCAACCCTCCCGCTCTACTGCATTCAACCCTCCTCTCTACTGACTCTCGAAACCTGCACCCTCCTATACTGCTCTCAACCCTCCCCGCTACTCATTACTGTTCTCAACCCTCCTGCCATTCAAAACCCTCCTACTGTTCTACTGCAACCCTCCTGCTTGACCATTCCAGCTCTACTGCAACCCTCCCTCGCTGTTACAACCATTCAACCTCCCTCCCGCTCTACTGCACCCTTCAACTACTGTTCTCTCCTGCTCTACTGCATTCAACCCTCCTGCTCCCTGCTCTACTCCTGTCTACTGCATTCAACCCTCCTGCTCTACTGCAATTCAATCCATTCAACCCTCCCGCTCTACTGTTCTACTGTTCTCAACCCTCCTGCTCTCAAACCCTCCCGCTCTACTGTTCTCAACCCTCCTGCTCTACTGCATTCAACCCTCCTGCTCGTCAACTGCATTTCAGACAACCCTTCCCTGCTCTACTATTTCAAAATGCTCTACTGCATTCAACCCTCCTGTTCTCTCTTCACTACTGTGGTCCAGCTCTTTAGCCCATCCCGCTCCGGAGCAGAAGAACAGTAACACAATCTAACAGTACAGCCGAGGCGAGATGGCCCCAGCAGAGCAGCAGAGCCGAGTATAGTGTTGAGTACTGTAACAGCGTAACACTCACTGCACTGCTGCTCATCACTGTTGTCTCCACAGTCGTTCACCTGATCACACACCCAGTACCTGGGCTTGCACAAACCGTTAGCACACGCAAAGTGATCCTCCTCACATTCTGGAGAGCACAACAAAACATTACACATCATTAGAACAGAAGGTGTTATTATACATTGTTTACATGTTGATTATGTTTTGTTCAGTGGTTTTAATTATTTTTTTCTTTTTTTTAAATATGTAGTGATCCACCCTTTATTCTTTTAATGTCCAGTCTAAACAACATGTGTGCTTATCAGCCTGTATATCATCACTGTCCAAAGAAAAACATGTATCTCCAAAATGGCAGCTTTACAGGAGAGGCCAAAAACCTCATTTCATTTTAATGTAAGTCAATGGAACCAGACATCTTTCCAAGCCCTTTTGAGCCACTTCTGTTGGTCCATTCATCATGAGATTTTCACAAAGTGTAAACAGCAGCTGACGTGTTCAAATGATGTGTAAAAGCCAAAATGGGCAAAAATGGAGATACATGTTTTTCATTGGACAGCGACAATCAGCCTGTCTATCCGACTGTCCCAACCTCAACATATAGAAGAACAAACAATATGGACACGGCATTACATCACTGGCCACAACCGATACGTACGGCATTTCCTCTCGTCACTCAAGTCTCCACAGTCGTTCCAGCCATCGCACTGCAGCTCCTTAGAGATACAGATCCCGGTATTGCAGGTAAACTGACCAGGACACGCTACACACAGAGCACAGAGAGAGGAATCAGAGCAGGGACGTTTAGGAGTCCAGAGGTAGAACATAGAACACAGACCCAGAGCTGGTTCCTAAATGGTTCTCGGCTTAGACGCTAAGAAAAAGATGGCACTGGTGTGTCCAATTCCTTAGATGGGTTATTTGAGGAGCCATAAGGGGTTCGTCTATAGCTGGGCTGGAGGGCCAGTGTCCAGCACAACTTGATGATCTACCTGTTCAAGCACACCTGAGTCAGCTCACCTGGTAACTTGTCAGGTTTACTGGGTGTGTTTGAGGAGGGGAACTACCAAACTGTGCTGCCCTCCAGGGCTGGAGTTAGACCCCTGGTCTATAATCTCCATTACTGGTTAGGTACAGTAGCTCCACAGCCTCATGTAGCTTCCTGTCTTGTCTGATTGACCGTACTGGGCAATGATTTCCAAACCACCAAACCCCCAGTGATGCCAGCCTGTCCAGGGTGTTCCCTGCCTTCCGCCCAACGAGTGCTGGGATAGGCTCCAGCACCTGCCCCGTGGGGCCGATGGGATAAGTGGCTTAGAAGCTGAATGAATACATGATTCACGAAACCGCTACCTCGATCTAACGCCGCCTCTGAGCTACTCACGGTTTTTGGGGTCGTACGCGCTGTAAGCTGCCATGAAGCCTTTATCCGTGTAGGACTTGTCAGAGTGGAAGCGGATCGTCAGGGTGTTGTTAGAGCTGGTCAGGGCCAGCATAGACCTCTCGCCACAGTACCTTAAACACACAGGCCAACCCATAAGAAAGCCAATCAGGACGCACGTGACGGTTTTTATAAAACAGGGGCCAACACATACTAGTACAGTGAAGCCCAGCTTAGTCAAGCTAAGGTACACCAGGGGGTTACCAAACAGTTGCTATGGTATCCAAGATGGTTACTATAGTGTTGCTAGGTGGTTGCCCTGGTGCCCCAGATGGTTGAAATGGTGCTGCTAGATGGTTGGCATACCAAGTGGTTGATAAGGTGTTACTAGGTGGTTGTAAATGGCATTCCAGGTGGTTGCTAATGTTTTACTAGGTGGTTGCTATGGTCTCCCAGATAATACACACTCTGCTATTAGACCACCTGCATCATACCTGCTCTGTGGTGGTCCTGTGGGGGTCCTGACCATTGAAGAACACGGTAATACAGTATACAAAGAAACAGAGCGACTACAGTCTGGACCTGTACACCTACAGAGTGTCCTATATGGTCAGTGGAGCTGATAGACAGGGAGTGTAGATTTGAGGAGGGCGATGTTGAGTATGTCTTCTGTGTAATGAGTAAAATGGGGAATCTTACTTTGTGCCCAGAACCTCCACATAGTCTTTGTTGCAGACACGGCTGTTCACCTCAGGCTCTTTCAGTCGAAACATGGAGAACGTCACCCGAATGTTCATACCTTTAGGAACCTGAACACAGCAAGTCATACAACAGTCATTAAAGGGGTAGTATCTTCAGGTGTATGTATAACAACTGGGATTTCTAGACCTTGAACACTCATGATTCATTACTGTATGACCTTCACCGTTTCTACGCTGTAGGTGACCCAGATACATGCTGTAAACTTTAGTTTCCGTGTTTCCCTGTATAAAACTGCTGCTCGTAAAAGTCTGAATGATCACCATCAGAGCCAAGCAAGGCATATTCATAGAGATCTGTCTCAGCCCTATTCTTAGATCTATATATTTTTTATTTAAAGAAAGTATTTTATATATATATATATATATATATATACATACATATATATATATATATATATATACATATACATACATATATATATACACACATACACACACACACACACACACACACACACACACACACACACATACATACATATACATATATATATATATATATATATATATATATATGAATGCTTAACTTATTTATTTATTATGTAATTTTATTATTAATAGTATTATTTATTGAATTTGCATTACTTTCTGTTTACCATTTTTGTTTGCCTAAATTGATTCGAATTTGTCCAGATTAAAATCCACTTTTATTTCTTTTTCCAATTCCATTTAAGCTGTAAATGCTTGCTGCAGGGTCCATCTGTTTCTCTGTGTACTGTATTACCCTGTTCTTCAATGGTCAGGACCCCCACAGGACCACCACAGAGCAGGTATGATGTGGGTGGTGGATCATTCTCAGCACTGCAGTGACACTGATGTGGTGCTGGTGTGTTAGTGTGTGTGGTGCTGGTGTGAGTGAATCAGACTCAGCAGTGCTGCTGGACACCTTGGTGTCGCTGCTGGACTGAGAATCGTCCACCAACCAAAACTCTACAGCTGACAGCGTCCTGTGGGTGGTGTCCTATGGGTGGTGTCCTGTCCACTGATGAAGGACTAGAGGATGACCAACACTGCACTGTGCAGCAGCAGATGAGCTATCGTCTCTGACTGTCCATCTACAAGGTGGAGCAGCAAGGTAGGGGTGGACAGCGTCTCAGACAGCATATTCATAACCACTGCAGGTAGTAAATGTCTCTGGAGGAGGTGGACGTCTCCCACTACGATCAGCTTTATGTCCAGCTGAACTCAACTAAATCAACATAGCACAGGAACAGGTTAGTTACGTTGATGGTCCAGGTGCAGTCCACTAAAGGTGGGTAGAAGCTGGGGTAACGAGGGGAGCTGATGTTTCCACTCGGGCTCGTCAGAACACCTCCACACGTCTGGGCTGTGAAGGTAATGAGAGCAGGGGGGGTCAGACAGAGCACAGGTGATTAGCATGAGCTTTACAAGGCCATAAGCTCCACACAAGCCAAAGCTCTGAACTGAACTTTGCCCTAGGACGTTCCAGGTATACGTGCGCTCTGTACAGTGACCTTGGCTATGAGCTAGGCACGCTACGTGTGTCTAAATACACAGCGGGCTTGTTAACACGTGCCCACCCACATAGTGGTATAGTAGTGACAACACGGTGAGGCTATAGTCTCAACCAACCCTAGACCAAGCGACTTCAGCAGAAAGGGTTTGGATCGATTCACATTCAAACAGACTCGAGCATTCAGCCAGGCGGGCAGGCAGACAAAACAGGTCTCGGCTTGAAAGCAGGCCGCTCCTCTGGCACAACAGGTAATGAGTAAAGCAGGTACCTGCGTGGGAAAGCTTTCATTCAGCTGCCCGAGAGGAATGATTCAGGAATTTCATCCAAAGGTAGAACAGTTATGAATCTTCACACCTGTTACCTGCATCGTTATTTATTCATTTCTAAACATAAACACATGCAGCTGTGGGAAGAGGGCTCTCTGGGGGGCAGATTTAGAGGTGGGCAGAGTCAGAGCGCAGCCTGAGGGGCCTGAGACGTGACCTTGGGTAAGAAGGGGACGGGGACCTGAAGTGAAGGGAACCCTGCGGAACCTTACCTGTACTGACGGGGATGGCAGTGTACGTTGCGTTGAACCCCGGTCTCTGGACGTCACCATCAACAACCAGCATGAGAATCATGACGTTGTTGGAGGAGACCACTTCCAGTGGGTTAGTGGGCGGGCGCTGACCACACTTCCTGTCCAAAAATACGATTAGCATGAGGTGGAGATCCATGCTGAGTGATAAACACTGACACACAGCGAGGCGGGTTTTGTTTGTAGTGGCATGTTTACTATCAGAAATTAAATTTACAATATTAATTTATTATTTAGAGAGAGAGAGAGAGAGAGAGAGAGAGAGAGAGAGAGAGAGAGAGAGAGAGAGAGAGAGAGAGAGAGAGCGAGAGCGAGAGCGAGAGCGAGAGAGAGAAAAGGAAAAAAACAAGAAAAATAAAGAAAAGCAGAAAGAAAGAATGAGAGAGTAAAAAGGAAAAAGACAAAGAAAAAGACAAAGATAGACTGAGAAAGAGAGGAGGAGAGAGAGAAGGGAGGAGAGACAGAGAGAGAGAGAGACAAAGACAAAGACAGACAGACAGAGCGAGAGAGAGAGAGAGAGACAAAGACAGAGAGAGAGAGAGAGAGACAGACAGACAGAGAGAGCGAAAGAGAGAGAGAGAGAGAGAGAGAGAGACAGACAGAGAGGGAGAGAGAGACAGACAGACAGACAGACAAAGAGAGAGAGAGAGAGAGAGAGAGACATATAGAGAGAAAGGAAAAAAACAAGAAAAATAAAGAAAAGCAGAAAGAAAGAATGAGAGAGTAAAAAGGGAGAGAAAAAAGAAAAGAAAAAGACAAAGATAGACTGAGAAAGAGAGGAGGAGAGACAGAGAGCGAGAGAGAGAGAGAGAGAGAGACAAAGACAGAGAGCGAGAGAGAGAGAGAGAGAGAGAGAGAGAGAGAGAGAGAGAGACAGACAGACAGACAGACAGACAGACAGACAGACAGAGAGAGAGAGAGAGACAGACAGACAGACAGACAGACAGACAGACAGACAGACAGACAGACAGACAGACAGACAGACAGAGAGCATCCAGGAAGAACAACAGTGCTGTTCCACCACCCAGCACACAGCCCGGCTCCTCAGTGTCCCAGCTAAGTTCAGGTTCCACGCTGTGTTGGGTTCCCCGTTAACGATAAACACATGAGAAAGAGGAGAACGTCCTTAGCGCCGGGGGAACCGCAGGTGGCTGCTGCAGCTGATGGATTTCTAAAGTGAGGTCTTCAAAAGGCAAGTCAATCTCCTGCAAGGTCTCAAGGACCCCGCGAAGACCAGCGCCGGCAGGACCAGTGAGGCCGTCCTTTCAGACGGATGAGTAAGGGAGGAATACGCTGTGGAAGTTTTCTGAACGGATAAACATTCCGCCCTTGGCCTGGAGGACGAGAAGAAACGTACTAGACTAAACCTGAACAGCGGGAATTCATCTGAGGCATGACCAAGGCCGGCGCAGGACCCGCTTAAACGGCATCCTGGACTGTTCCGGAACAGACTCGCTAATATTTACATCCCCAACATTCCATACGCCCACAGCGGAGCTACAGAACCAACATGCTGGACCACGTGGAGAACTCCAGCGTTCCAGGCTGGGAAGGGAACTTTTCAGTCCCGGCCCAAGGATCCCAGCTGCCAGCGGTACATGGCTGATGTTCATCTTTAGACCAGGCTGACGCTGCTTCCTGTTCACCAGCTTCGTTATTCCAGCGTTCCCCTCCACCTTAAATGCTGCATGTTGTACAGGCTCAATATTGTAACTGCTGCACCAGTTAAGGTGGAATAGAAAGAAACTGGAGAGCAGGAACTCCAGCTCCCACATCTTTCACAGGATCCCGGAAAACTTTAATCCCACAGTCTGCACATTCCACTCCGGACACCCAAACCTCTCTAGACTGCCCGTCTGTCTGTCCGTCTGCCCGTCTGCCCGTCCATGTCTGTCTGTCTGTCCGTCTGCCCGCCCATGTCTGTCTGTCTGTCTGTCTGTACGTCCATGTCTGTCTGTCTGTCCGTCTGCCCGCCCATGTCTGTCTGTCTGTCTGTCTGTACGTCCATGTCTGTCTGTCTGTACGTCTGTCTGCCCATGTCTGCCCGTCCATGTCTGTCTGCCCATGTCTGTCTGCCCATGTCTGCCTGTCTGTCTGTCTGTACGTCCATGTCTGTCTGTCTGTACGTCTGTCTGTCTGTCTGCCCGTCCATGTCTGTCTGCCCATGTCTGTCTGTCTGTCTGTCTGCCCATGTCTGTCTGCCCATTCATGTCTGTCTGCCCATGTCTGTCTGCCCGTCCATGTCTGTCTGTCTGTCTGTCTGCCCATGTCTGTCTGCCCATGTCTGCCTGCCCATGTCTGCCTGCCCATGTCTGTCCGTCCATGTCTGTCTGTCTGTCTGCCCATGTCTGTCTGTCTGTCTGTCCATGTTTGTCTGTCTGTCTGCCTGCCTACCGTCCATATCTGTCTGTCTGACTGCCTGTCCATGTCGGTCTGTCTGTCTGCCTGTCCATGTCGGTCTGTCTGCCCGTCCATGTCTGTCTGTCTGTCTGCCCGTCCATGTCTGTCTGTCTGTCTGCCCGTCCATGTCTGTCTACCTGCCTGCCCGTCCATGTCTGTCTGTCTGTCTGCCCGTCCATGTCTGTCTGTCTGTCTGCCCGTCCATGTCTGTCTGTCCGTCTGCCCGTCCATGTCTGTCTGTCCGCCTGTCTGTCCATGTCTGTCTGTCTGCCTGCCTGCCCATCCATGTCTGTTTGTCTGTCTGCCCGTCCATGTCTGTCTGTCTGTCTGTACGTCCATGTCTGTCTGTCTGCCTCTCTCTGTCCATGCCTGTATGTCTTTCTGTCCATCACCATGTACCCTATTCGTGTATTCACATACAATGCATCTCTATGTTCTAATATCCTCGACTCATCATCGGTATCGCTGCTACAGTCCTGCAAGCGGACAAAGACCGAACAAGCAGACCAGTATGACCGTCAAAACATGAAAGGTATGTGGACCCTTAAAGTACAGTCTCTAGAAAACCCTACGAGGACATGATTAGCTTGACCGGTGGACTGGATCTGTAGAGTTGAGAATGTTCCAGTGCGTTCCACCTTAAATAGTGCTGCAGCTACACTGAGACGCCTTAAAACTTCAAACAAGATGCTGGTAAATATGAAGCTAACATCAGCTCATCCAAACATCAGCCCCTTAACCAGGAACGTTTAGAGATCGGATAATGAGCAGGAAGGAATACAACGGTGATAATGGAGTACCAGGAATACTGGAATGTCAGCTGCACACAAAGTGAACCAAATCTATATGTGCTCCATCACCATAACCCTGCAGGTCACATATGCAGTACAGTGTAAAAAATTTAAACTATGACTTACTGATCACCTGTATCAGCCAGTACATTACTGACCTCTCCATGAACCCAGGAATTCTACATCAATGCATCCCTATATGGAATGTGCCCAGAAACACAGGATTCTGGTTCGGCCAAACAGCAAAGTCTGAAGACATCTACTCACTGTGTGATGGCTCGAGACCCGTCGGGACTAAGCGAGTCGTAGATGAACACATAGTTGTTGGCGCAGTCGTCCTCCACATTGAATTTCGGGAACTTGACCAAGATAGCATTGTCTTTGGGGGCACGGATCTGCCACTGGCAGCGGACATTAGGGGGGTAACTGTTAGGAAAGCCAGGAGAACGGAAGGTCTGCACTTGGGAGTCAGCCGTCAGCGGGATGAAGCAGGACTCTGGGGAGAGAGGTCATGTTTAAACGTGTGTAGCTGCATGCTGAGGTCCGGTTCAGTATCTGTCTGTCTCTCTGAGAGTCTATCCATCCATCTGTCTATCGAGCGTTATGTGCAGCTCCCATGTATCTGTCTGTTTATCTACCTGTCTGTCTCTCTGTTCGTCTGTCTGACTCTGTGTGTCCCTATCCGCCTGTCTCTCTCTGTGTCCCTATCCGCCTGTCTCTCTCTGTGTCCCTATCCGTCTGTCTCTCTCTGTGTCCCTATCCGT
>JAMWET010000996.1:105000-123499 GCA_024036415.1 Prochilodus magdalenae
GCGTCTCCACCAAGACTAAAGCGGGACTCGTCACTGAAGATGACCCGCTGCCATTCTGAGTCACTCCATGACAGTCTGGTACGACACCACTGCAGTCTTTGGTGACGGTGACGTGGTGTTAAGGACAGTCGTGGTAACGGTCTGTGTGCATGTAGTCCTGCGTGGTGCAGCCGTCTGCCGATGGTGCTGCACTAACAGGATGACTCATGGAGGACACCACTGCTCGCTGGATGTCTGCAGTCGTGGCTGTTGGGTCAGTCAGGTACAGAGATAAGGCCTGTCCTTGCTGACATCACATGCCTGGCTGAGCATGAAACTTCATTAGCGTGTCTCACAGTGTCTCACAATGTCAAACCAACCCACCAAGTTTCATTCCTGTCGGTTGATTCCTCCTGGGTGCAGCTTCCTCTGACGATGAGTTGATGTTTACTTTTCTGCCTCGTTTGAACACAGCAGCTGCTGTTTACACTGTGTAGATATTTCATGATGAATGGACCAACACAAGTGGCCCAAAACTGCCTGGTTAGTCTGGTTCCATTGACTTCCATTAAAACTAGCGTAGGGTTTTGCCCTCTTCTGTAAAGCCTCCGTTTGGAGATGCCTGCTCTCTTCGGAGAGCTAAAGACAGCAGTTACAGCAGGCTTGCTCTGTATTGTTATACATGATGTTCAGATTACGAGCCTCACTGCTCAAATCCAATCTAACTCGATGGTCCACAATAGCCTGGGTGGGCATGTGACTCGCATCTGTCATTAATGTCACCCAACACATCCAAATCATTTGCATGAATGAACAACAACCAGCTAGCAGAGCAAACACTCACGCCGAGATGATTGGCTGTGAACAGCTCTCAGTTAGTCATTATTAGAACAACATGAAGGTGAGAGATGTCCGACACACTGTTTCTCCGGTGTTCACTAGCAGTGCTGCCATGTTAACGCTCAACGATGGTGCATGTGACCTCCAGGATTTCCAACGTGGTTGATCTTGTTGCTGATTTAAATGCACCTTTAAGTTGAGCCACTTTGATTTAATGTGAATGTAACCACAATATAAACATTCTATTACACATTATATGACTGAAAGATCTAGACTGTGTTGGGGATTTGGAGACCCCTCTGGTGGGAATGTGTAGTTGCAGTGCAAAAAGTGCAAACCAGATGAACATTTCAGGAAACAAAATTACAAAAATGAAAAAATTAACAAGACGTGAAACACGTTTACCAGAAACACCGCTATAAACTGTGAATTCTGATACACAGGAAGTGCTGGTTGCTGACCCTTGTCAATCAGTTTGGCGGTTGGTAGAGTGGGTGGAAGACGGAGATGAACAGACGATGTCTAAACCATTTGGAGTTGGAGATGTTAAGGATAGTAAGCGGGCTGTGACGCTAGCTATAGCGGAGAACCAGCTAGCTAGCTTAAAATGGCTGAGAGCTTTCACAGCCCATGTGGTTTAGAGTCGCCTCTACGTCTCTTTTGTCCGTTTGCTCTTTAAAACTCTAAAGACCACCAGAAGTGTGCCAGCTGGATACACCAACCCTAACTCCACCCACTCTACCACTGCCAAACAGTTTGATTGATACTTTCTGTGTGTTGGACCCACCCTTTTCTCAGAATTCACAGCTTGTAAATGTGTTTCAGTTCTGGTAAAATTGATTTACGTCTTTCGTAATTTTGTTTTCTGACATGTTAATTTGTTTTGCGCTTCTCTGCCACCTTACATATGACATGAAATCTCACAGGTTTGATGATGATGCCTGTTAGCATGATGCTAATAGGAGGGACATTAAGGTATGGACAACATTGCTAGCTAGCGCAAAACTAAGTCAGTGTCGGATTGACTACTCTCCCACGATAGGATACCGTGTAAACTGATTGAATTACTGAACGTTAAAGACCAAAGTTTGTCGGCTAGTTGACTCATTTCACAGTTAGTTTGTTTGGAGTCTCTTTCATCAAATGTGGACACATTACATTACCCAAAGCTACCCTCGGTTGGGGATTTGGAGACCCCTCTGGCGGAAATGTGTAATTGCAAACGATGCCTGGAATAACATGTAACACACAAACTCCTTTAAGACGTGAGAGTGTGATGATGCCTGGTAGCATCATAAAAGTATGTACAACATTACTACAATGATTTAATTAGTAAACTATAACTTTAAAGAGCAAAGTTCGCCGACTCATTTCACGGTTAGCTTGTAAGCATGTGAGACTTACTTGAGGCGGTGATATCGGTGATGGTGAAGGACTGCATGCTGCGTTTTCCTTCCTGCCTGACGCCTCGGCGGAGAACATCCAGCACCCGCTCCTCCGTCAACCTGGGGAGAAGCTCCAGTTCCGTGGGAGGAACCACGAAGCGTGTCCAGTGGTAGGCAAACACTCCATCACTGCAGATCACAGAGCCAGAGAATCATTTCATCATCATCATCATCATGTAGACTTAAAAATATGAAGCAGGTAAAAAAAAAAATTATTTGCCTCACACGAGGTAAATAATCACAGTCATAACTTAAACTCAAATCTCCAAAACAGAAGCTTTATATGAGAATTAATATTTAATATTTTTATTTTTATAATGCGGGTGTTGAGATACACAAATTGCATGATACTTAGGATAAGATGGATCATTAGTAAGTTAATAACACTGTTATAAATGGGTTATAAAATTTTGTTCTGGCTCCCGGTTCTTAGTGTGTTCTCCTAACTTGTGGTCAGGACAATGATGTCTTCCAGAACGTCCGTCATCCATTCAGTGCTGAGTAGACTTCAAGTAGCAAGTCTACATAGCAGTATAAACACAGGTGTGTTAAACAGCCAGTTCAGTTAACGATCCAGCTAAACTCTGGCAGACACCTTCTGCTCCGTCTGTGGACCAATTTGTCAAGACCATACTTAAGTACATCTAAAGGTACAAACTTTAGTACTGTTACTCTCCATACTTAAGTACATCCGAAGGTATATACTTTAGTACTGTTACTCTCCATACTTAAGTACATCCGAAGGGACATACTTTAGTACTGTTACTCTCCATACTTAAGTACATCCGAAGGGACATACTTTAGTACTGGTACTCTCCATACTTAAGTACATCTGAAGGTACATACTTAAGTATGGAGAGTAACAGTACTAAAGTATGTACCTTCAGATGTACTTTAGTACTGTTACTCTCCATACTTAAGTACATCTGAAGGTATATACTTTAGTACTGTTACTCTCCATACTTAAGTACATCTGAAGGTATATACTTTAGTACTGTTACTCTCCATACTTAAGTACATTTGAAGGTATATACTTTAGTACTGGTACTCTACATACTTAAGTAGATCTGAAGGTACATACTTTAGTACTGGTACTGTACATACTTAAGTACATCTGAAGGTACGTACTTTAGTACTGGTACTCTCCATACTTAAGTACATCTGGAGGTACGTACTTTAGTACTGGTACTCTCCATACTTAAGTACATCTGGATGTAAACGTGTAGGTCTAAAGGACGGAGCTATTGAGTTACTGTACACCATTGTATATGACATACAGTCTTATGCAATAGTGCTATGGTGTCATGAACATGACCCGGTTGCTAGGACGGCAGAAAAAGACATTCCACAAGATGAAATATTCAACTGCTGGACAGAACTCAAATATTGACCCAAGCCGGGATTAGCTCTGAATGAAAACCAGAGCTGCTGGTTCTGTTCAGCTTTAGGGTGGATCTGTTCTGGCCCTAAGGCTGAACTCGCAGAGCTGCATTACCTGAAGGCGGAGATGACTGATGTGTTGTAGTATTTGGAGAGGAAGGTATCTTTGGAGAAAGTCTGGTTCAGCTGAAACGGAACAAAAGAGACATGAAGACATAATTAACACGGAGACACATTCGCTCCGTGAGCAATACGCCTCATTTTCAAACACGCCAGCGGTGGCTCTGATTAAAATTCATAAAGCCCATGTTGGATTTGCTTCATTTCAGAGTTTCTATTTCCATGCAGGGCGCTGGTAAAACTGAGGCCCAAATTAAATCATCTAACCTCACACGCAGGACAATGAAATAAACCTGGTTCTGCTGACATTAGGCCTTCTATTCTCCCACTGTATAATAGAAGCTGAGCGAGGATTTAAAACCAGGGGTTTCGGCTTAAACCGATTAGCGGGGCCTGGATTCCAATCGGAGCAGCCTCATTTAAAACACAGCCCACAAGCTCGTCCTCAGTATGAAGCTGGTATGAGCTGCTATGCTTCATTTAAAGGGCCCATATCATGGGACACTGGGCTCTGTCTTCAGGAGAATGGGTTTGATGTAGATGTCCAGATATATCATTCACATCCTCCAGTCTATACAGCTCATATGCAGAGGCTAAGCCACTAGCATTGCTTTTGTTGCAGGATTGGCGGAAAGTAAGACCTGGGGAGGAAGTGGTCTTTTATCAAACAACAGGCAGAAAGACATGTACCCTTGTGGTCCTGAACTCACGGCAGGGTCATGGAATGGTTCACAATATAAAGAGCATGAAGGGCATCAGAAACGAACGCACAAGAACAGAAGGACGTACATACAGAATTATCGTCAGCGTAAAAAACCTACTCTTCTTAAACAGTCCATCTGTAAACACTGGGTCACCCACTCGGGCAAAGATTTAAAATGCTCCAAATAACATTCAACAAGTGAAAGAGTTCCAGGTTTCACTGGGAAAACACAAAAGAAGCCAAATCTCTTGTGGCGTACCACAGGGTTCAATAGTAGGGCCTTTGTTTTTCTCGTTTTACATGCTACCACCAGCTGATATCATGAGAAAACATGATCCAAACTTCCATGGCCATGCTGATGGGACACAACTACACATTTCCATTTCCAGACTGCTTTTTAAACAGGTCACAATACAGGGCAGCCAATCAGAATCAGACGTGACCTTAAAGGCACAGTACTAAGAGCAGCCTATTCACTTAAAATGAATGGCCATACACAAACGCATTGGGTTTTAATGAACATAAAACCAGCCAAGCGTCATAAGGGCACTTCAGAAATGAAAATATGCTGGAAAAATGTAGGATACAAGGCATGTTTACTTGTATAGCACCTTTCATACACAGCGTCAATTCAAAGCGCTTCACGCAACCTGCATGGCTATTTAAATGTAGACAACAAAGCGGACTTCGGAATTTATATCTCCTATATCTCCTTTATATCTCCTAGGAGAGTGTGAGATGATATTTTTTTGGTCCCTAGTTTACTGGAGCGCTGAAGGGATTATTTAGTGGAGTCATTTCTAGAAGCGCTGTGGTCAAACTGAAGTGAGGTCAGCAAGAGACCAGGAGAGAGATCACCAAATTCACTGAGACAGTCTACGACTCATCAGCCCCTTCACTTCCACGGCATCCATCCACAGTGCCAAGACATTAACAACAGGAGAGACTTCACACTGTACATACACCTTACATCTACATTCTCACTGTCCACTCTATCAGCCCCACTGACCATATAGGACACTCTGTAGGTGTACAGGTACAGACTGTAGTCCATCTGTTTCTCTGTGTACTGTATTACCCTGTTCTTCAATGGTCAGGACCCCCACAGGACCACCACAGAGCAGGTAGTATGTGGGTGGTGGATCATTCTCAGCACTGCAGGGACACTGACATGGTGGTGGTGTGTTAGTATGTGTGGTGCTGGTGTGAGTGGATCCAACACCACCGCTGGACTGAGAATCGTTCACCAATCCAGCCCTACACTGTTCTGATAGAGTGGACAGTGAGTGGACACGGTGTTTAACACTCCACACCAGCACCACACACACTAACACACCACCACCACGTCAGTGTCACTGCAGTGCTGAGAATGATCCACCACCCACATACTACCTGCTCTGTGGGGGTCCTGTGGGGGTCCTGACCATTGAAGAACAGGGTAATAGAGTATACAGAGAAACAGATGGACTACAGTCTGGACCTGTACACCTACAGAGTGTCCTGTATGGTCAGTGGAGCTGATAAGATGGACACAACAGGCTACATGTCACAGTGCCATGCATGCGCTTCCATGGAGTCACTAAACACGTCTGATGTCTGGTTCCCATCACCACCACTAAGCGTTTCAGTCTACACAGCGTTAAACTCCATGTTGTAGTTCCTATCTAGTAACGCTGCCACGGTTTTGTTGGACTTCCCCTTTAAAGCCACTTTAGACCTGAATCAAATGCCAGCCTGTGTCTTCAGGATCTTCGCCGGCTATCCTGCAGAAGGAAGCACGTGTGAGACACCTAATCCTGCGGGTAAGCTCCGACTAGAGCCGCTGCTGATGGATTTTAAGGCCTTTAGCTTGTTGTTAAATTTTACATAAGCTGCCAGATCACCGCTGGCGGTTTAAAACCCGAGCCTGCTTGTAATGTCTCCCCCCAAACAGATGTCAGCGTCTATCAGGGCCCGGCGCGCTGAAGCTCCTTTCTGCGTTTGAAGCTGTTTCTTTTGGAGATGAAAGGGGTCTGCGAGACGTCCACATTAGAGCCGGCAAATTGAAACGCTACAATAGCTCCCTGGAAGGCAGCATGTGCTGAAAGCAGGATCATTTAGCCATCAAATCTCAGCGGCGCAACTGGACGCGTGTGGGGAGAGGGCAATAAAGCTAATACGACTGATCGCTCATCTTACGTCACCGGTCTGGACACAGTTCCGTGTCGACTGAGCTCAGATCAGTCTTCGGCAGCCGGACTCTATTAACCGTACTAGCAGGGGTGGGCTATATAATGCGCCACAGTGGGCTTTTCTGAGCATATGTGTCTCCAAAATGGCAGCTTTACAGGAGAGGCCAAAAACCTGATCGAATTTGAATGTAAGTCAATGGAACCAGACGTTTCTCCAAGCATGTTTTGGCTATTTCTGGCGATCCATTCATCATGAAATGTTCACCCAATGTAAACAGCAGCTCATGTGATCAAATGCTGGCGAAAAAAAAAAATTGACCAAAATAGAGATACATGGTTTTCATTGGACAGCGAAGACACATATAGTACAGCAGTAGAGCTCAGGGAGATGTTTAACAGTGAGAGGAGGAGCATCTCCACAAACACAGTGTGAAGGGAACTCAGGGGATCGGGACTAAACAGCTGTGTATCCTTAAGACCACCACTCGTCAGTGAGGCTAACCGGCTAACACGGCTTCAGTCTGCTAGGGAGAGTAAAGCCTGGACTCTGGAGCGATGGAAGAAGGTCATGTGGTCTGATGAGTCCAGATGTACCCTGCTCCAGAGTGATGGGGCATCATGTTAAGAAGAGAGGCGGCTGAAGCGATTATCCATCATGCCTAGCGCCTCCCGTACAAGCGTGTGGGAGCAGTGATACAATCTGGGGTCACTGCAGTTGGTAAGGTCTGGGTTCAGCAACGTCAAGAGTGAGGTCAGCTGACCACCCGAAAATCCTGAAGCACCCGGTTCCATATTCCAAGATAACCATGCCGGGATTTATCGGGATTGTGGAACAGTGGTTCAGGGAGCATGAGGCATCATTCTCACACAAGGGTCCAGCACAGGGTCCAGCACAGGGTCCAGCACAGGGTCCAGCACAGGGTCCAACACAAAGTCTATCGAGAATCTCTGGGATGTGCTGGAGAAGATTTTGCGCTGTGGTCCACATGTTTCATGATGAAGGGAGCTTAATTAGACAGAGGGTCCAGCACAGGGTCCAGCACAGGGTCCAGCACAGGGTCCAGCACAGGGTCCAGCACAGGGTCCATCGAGAATCTCTGGGATGTGCTGGAGAAGACTTTGTGCAGAGGTCCACGTGTTTCATGATGAAGGGAGCTTAATTAGACACAGGGTCCAACACAGGGTCCAACACAGGGTCCAACACAGGGTCCAACACAGGGTCCAACACAGGGTCCAACACAGGGTCCAACACAGGGTCCAACACAGGGTCCAACACAGGGTCCAACACAGGGTCCAACACAGGGTCCATCGAGAATCTCTGGGATGTGCTGGAGAAGACTTTGCACAGTGGTCCACGTGTTTCGTGATGAGGGGAGCTTAATTAGACCTGACTGACTGGATTTAGTGCAGCTCAGTTTGTAAAGCCCTGAATACGATTACAGCTGTTGGTGTTTTTTTGCCTTCTCCTCTTTGGTCAACAGATTCTTGTCCGCTGACCTGTCTCATAGTTTTCAAAATACCAAGACGGCTCTAACTGGGCAGTTCGCATAAACTTCTGTAATAGCTGAAACTCACAGGCTTGTAAAATATTAATATTTCAGCACTGGAGGTGGAGATACAGACGGGGGAAGAGAACGTGAATTTAACGGAAAAGTTTTTTACGCCGGGAATGACTGAGCACTTTTCCGGCAAATTCAGAAAATCCTTCCCCCCACTCATATCTCCACCTCCAGTGCTGCAATATTATATTAGACCGGACTGTGAGTTTCAGCCGTTATATGAGCTTAAAGAACTGATCATCATATTTCTCAGTTTTACACCAGTATAATAGTAATAAAAAAAATGTAAAATTAAAAAATATTTCCAATTCGAATAACTGTTAACAGAAAAGGTCACACTGGTTGAGCTCTCGTTTAAAAACTTAACTACATTAGATCACAAATATCACAAAGGGCCTTCTCCAACACATAGTCACATTGTTCTTTGCATCACGATAACATGATGTCATAAGGCATTTTTACCATCACAGATTTATGCCCGATGATGTCATCACAATGCATCTTGATGCAACATGGCATTAATGAATCACTGCATTGTTCGGAACAACCCATAGTTGCATCACAACGTCATTTCACAATGCATTTCTGAAACACCAGTGAAGTAATAATCATGAAGTCAGGACCTTTGTTACCACAGCGCACTGCTCCATCGTGGGATCTTGTTTGGGTGGTTTCACACTATAAACCCGACTTGGTCAATCCATATCCTTCGTCTCACCATCACTCTGGCCTTTACATTCAGCATGTCGTCACTGAGCCAGAAACACATGCATCTCCTTTTTGTTGATTTTCACTTTTATGCCTCGTTTGAACAGAGGCTGGCGTTTATGTTGGGTGAAAATGTCACCACGAATGGAAGAAGTCTGGTTCCATTGAATTACACTGCAATTAAAGGAGGTTTTCGGCCTCTCCTGTGAAGCTGTCAGTTTGGAGATACTGGTTTTCCTTCATCCTGCATCTATTTGATCTACCTCAGACTCCCCAAACTACATTTATGGGAATGTGTGGCAATGTATCGCAATGTCATGTCATCATAGTGCATCGCTGAAACACAATGTCATGTCATCAAAATACGCTGTTGCATCACAGTGTCATGACAACACACTGTCCTTAACACCACGTCACCGCCACCAAAGACTGCAGTGGTGTCGTACCAGACTGTCATGGAGTGACTCAGAATGGCAGCGGGTCATCTTCAGTGACGAGTCCCGCTTTAGTCTTGGTGGAGACGCCCAACGAATCCGTGGGTGGAGGCACCGTGGTCAGCACCGAGATGAACGGTCCCACCTCCTACATCCAGAAGGCCTGTTGTCCCTCCACCTCCACCCCTACCGCACCATCTGCAGGAGCTGTGTGAGGATGTTCAAGCTGCATGGGATGGATTATCACAGGACTCCATTAGGAACCTCTACAGCTCCATACCGAGACGTCTGGCGTGTTGGGTTAACACGGCGGCCCGACGCCATACTGAGAGACAGACTTCTGCATGTGTAGCTCAATAAATATTGATCATATCAGTCTAAATTTATCATCAGTTATTGATCCTGGTCACCTTTATCCTCCTTCCCAACCGCACCTCACTCCCACACCTCCTTCAGTACAGTGCAGGGAAACGAGAGGAGTAAAGGCACGCCTCACGTCTGGGTACCGTTCTCTAGTAAACAGGGGAATGAATATACGAGCCCTGTGAAGACTTCTACAGCTCACTTAACTTCCACCTACATCAGTCTCAGCAGCTTCCTTCAAAAGCTGACACAAAGCAAAGACCATGTATCCTGCAGAGCCGTGCATGTTAACACAACCTCAGACATTTCACACCCAGCGCTCTTCACGATGGCCATGAAAACAGAACAAGCAGCATCAAAGAGCCCATTCAAGAGAGCCGGGCTTTCACGGGTAAGAGCAGAGCGGTACAGCACATCTGTCAGCATGTGCTTCTCCCAGCGCATGAACCATCAAAGGGAGAACAGACACGGAGTAATTGTTGGTCGCACACTTTTCTGGAGATGTAAATGCATTTCCTGCATTTCAGCCCAACGTCTGAATAGCCCGCCTTAATCAACAGGGCTTCAGAAGCAGGCTCGGTAGCACTCGTGGATCTGTGCCCGAGCAAAACTCTCCAGCATCACCTACTGGACAGACGGGGCAAGGCAAGCTGAAACAGTAACTGCACAGCACAGATCTGCCTCGAAATAAACAAGAACCAGACGCGAAGGGTCTGCATTCGGATCGATCTCCGGTCCGAGACGTATAGAGACCATAGTAACTGTGTGCATTTATTTACACAGTGGTCCAAAACATCAAACGTCTCACCTTCTCCAACCGCAGCCAGTCAGTCCAGACAGAATTAGCCTCTTTAGTTCTGAGGCGCCACTACGAGGCTAAAACAGCTAACAAGTGATGGGAGCACATACCCAGAAGTTAGCATGGTGCTAACTGCATGTCTGAGTCATTACACCCCTGCCTCAAACCAGCAGAGCTGCCATCAGTGTTCCAACATCGGCAACATCCACCCTCACGAATGCTCAATCAAATCCTCACAGCAGTGTTTCAGCATCTGCACCTGACCTCACCCAGGCTTAATCAAACCCTAACAGCAATGTTCCAACACCAGTGTCTGGCCTCACTTATGCTCTATCAAATCCTCACAGCAATGTTCCAACACAAGTATCTGACCTCACGAATGCTCAATCAAATCCTCACAGCAGTGTTTCAGCATCTGCACCTGACCTCACCCAGGCTTAATCAAACCCTCACAGCAATGTTCCAACACCTCTGAGTCTCTGGCCTCACTTATGCTCTATCAAATCCTCACAACCGTGTTTTAGCATCAGTATTTGACCTCATTAACACTCAATCAAATCCTCATAGCAATGTTCCAACACCAGTATCTGACCTCACTAATGCTCTATCAAATCCTCACAGCAATGTTCCAACACCAGTATCTGACCTCACTAGTGCTCAATCAAATCCTCACAGCAATGCTTCAACACCAGTATCTGACCTCACAAATGCTCAATCAAACCCTCACAGCAATGTTCCAACATCAGTATCTGACCTCACTAATGCCCAATGTTTCAACATCAGCACCTGACCTCATTAACACTCAATCAAATCCTCACAGCAATGTTCCAACATCTCTATCTGACCTCACCAATGCTCAATCAAATCCTCACAGCAATGTTCCAGCATCAGTAGCTGACCTCACTAATGCCCAATGTTTCAACATCAGCACCTGACCTCATTAACACTCAATCAAATCCTCACAGCAATGTTCCAACATCTCTATCTGACCTCACCAATGCTCAATCAAATCCTCACAGCAACGTTCCACCATCAGCATCTGACCTCACTAGAGCTCAATCAAACCCTCACAGCAATGTGTTCAACGGAAATAGCTGATTCCACTAATAATCAATGAAATCCTCACAGCAATGTACCAGCATCACTACCTGACCTCACTAATGCTCAATCAAATGCTCACAGCAATGTTCCACCATCAGTATTGCAACTCACTAATGCTCAATCAAATCCTCACAGCAATGTTCCAGCATCACTACCAGTCCTCACTAATGCTCAATCAAATCCTCACAGCAGTGTTTCAGCATCAGCACCTGACCTCACCCAGGCTTAATCAAACCCTCACAGCAATGTTCCAACACCAGTATCTGACCTCACTAATGCTCTATCAAATCCTCACAGCAATGTTCCAACATCTCTATCTGACCTCACTAATGCTCAATCAAATCCTCACGACAATGTTCCAACATCAGTATCTGACCTCACCAATGCTCAATCAAACCCTCACAGCAATGTGTTCAACGGAAATAGCTGATTCCACTAATAATCAATGAAATCCTCACAGCAATGTACCAGCATCACTACCTGACCTCACTAATGCTCAATCAAATGCTCACAGCAATGTTCCACCATCAGTATTGCAACTCACTAATGCTCAATCAAATCCTCACAGCAATGTTCCAGCATCACTACCAGTCCTCACTAATGCTCAATCAAATCCTCACAGCAGTGTTTCAGCATCAGCACCTGACCTCACCCAGGCTTAATCAAACCCTCACAGCAATGTTCCAACACCAGTCTCTGGCCTCACTTATGCTTTATCAAATCCTCACAGCAATGTTCCAACAGCAGTATCTGACCTCACTAATGCTCTATCAAATCCTCATAGCAATGTTCCAACACCAGTATCTGACCTCACTAATGCTCTATCAAATCCTCACAGCAATGTTTCAGCATCAGTATCTGACCTCACTAATGCTCAATCAAATCCTCACGACAATGTTCCAACACCAGTATCTGACCTCACTAATGCTCAATGTTTCAACATCAGCACCTGACCTCATTAACACTCAATCAAATCCTCACAGCAATGTTCCAACATCTCTATCTGACCTCACTAATGCTCAATGTTTCAACATCAGCACCTGACCTCATTAACACTCAATCAAATCCTCACAGCAATGTTCCAACATCTCTATCTGACCTCACTAATGCTCAATCAAATCCTCACAGCAATGTTCCAGCACCAGTAGCTGACATCACTAATGCTCAATCAAATCCTCACAGCAATGTTCCACAATCAGCATCTGACCTCACTAGAGCTCAATCAAACCCTCACAGCAATGTTCCAACACCAGTATCTGACCTCACTAATGCTCAATCAAATCCTCACAGCAATGCTTCAACACCAGTATCTGACCTCACAAATGCTCAATCAAATCCTCACAGCAATGTTCCACCATCAGTATCTGACCTCATTAACACTCAATGTTTCAACATCAGCACCGGACCTTATTAACACTCAATCAAATCCTCACGGCAATGTTCCAACATATCTATCTGACCTCACCGATGCTCAATCAAATCCTCACAGCAATGTTTCACCATCAGCATCTGACATCACTAGAGCTCTATCAAACCCTTACAGCAATGTGTTCAACGTAAATAGCTGATTCCACTAATAATCAATAAAATCCTCACAGCAATGTACCAGCATCACTACCTGACCTCACTAATGCTCAATCAAATCCTCACAGCAATGTTCCAGCATCACTACCAGTCCTCACTAATGCTCAGTCAAATCCTCACAGCAGTGTTTCAGCATCAGCACCTGACCTCACCCAGGCTTAATCAAACCCTCACAGCAATGTTTCAACATCAGTATCTGACCTCACTAATGCTCAATGTTTCAACATCAGCACCTGACCTCATTAACACTCAATCAAATCCTCACAGCAATGTTCCTCATGTAGGAATGCAGAACTCACGATGTCCTGCAGTGCCGTGGCCAGATCGATGAAGTCCGTGCTCCTTTGGTTCTCGTATTCGGCGGAGTACGGGACGTCTATGAGCTTCATCTGCCCGCTGAACACCCGCACCGCTCTTGTCCGCTGCAGACCCAACGTGGCGGCGCTCTGCTGCTGGAGCATCTTGGGTTTGACTGGAGGGAGAGAGGAGACAGATCCAATTACAACAGAGGAACAGCCAAGGTCACAACACCTACACCTACACTACACCTACACTACACCACACCTTGGGATCCAGTACAGGACACAGTTATGAGTCTGTGTGTTCAAGGTGGTAGTAACTTCAGGCTCCTGCAGAGGGCGCTGTACGAGGATGATAAGGCTATGAACCCCTGCAGGGTGTGAGTTACCGGGATCCATAGATTGGGAAAAGGTGGTACAGTGCAGGGAATGTCTCGTTCCATGTGTGGAAAACGCTCCACAGCAGATGTTAATGAATCTCACTCATTAAATCCCTTAATCCTGATGGGACAGTGTTTTGACTGATGATTTGTCAGGACTGTATTTATTTATTTATTTATTTATTTATTTATTTATTTATTCATTCCTGTTTTGCAGGTTCAGCTTTTCAGCGGGACGCCTGCGGCATTATGTGCAGTGGTTTTTGATCCCAGGCCTGGAGATCCGTGCCCTGCACATCAGCGCTCCTGCGCAGCTGACTCAGCTCCTGAAGGTCCAGATCATTACCTGATGAGCTGTAGGGCTCATATCCTACAGTCCTACTCTGCTGTGCTGCTTTCTCATGCACCAAAAGCTCCACTGAGCATAAAGCTCAACAAGAACTGAGACCGCTTGGCTACGGCATCCAGATCTCATCCTGTTCTTTTTTAATCTTAGATTTTCCTGATCGTTTAGATTAGACTGTTTCAGAACATTTCACAGACGTGCAGGCACATGTATGCGAGGCTGAACACTGGAACGTGTTGAACTCTCCTATACAGCATGCAGCCTTACTCAGTGTGTGTGTGAGAGTGTGTACCAGGTTTACGCCACATTACGGGGACTAAACATGTTTATACGTTAACTGTATATGTTTTGGAGTCCTTTGGAGGCTTTTCTTCCTCTTGGGGAAGCAGTTAATAAAGCGGTTATGTTAGTAGCAGGTATGGTTAAGGTTAGTAGCAGGTATGGTTAAGGTTAGTAGCAGGTACAGATAAGGTTAGTAGCAGGTATGGTTAAGGTTAGTAGCAGGTATGGTTATGGTTAGTAGCAGGTATGGTTAAGGTTAGTAGCAGGTATGGTTAAGGTTAGTAGCAGGTATGGTTAAGGTTAGTAGCAGGTACGGTTATGGTTAGTAGCAGGTATGGTTAAGGTTAGTAGCAGGTACGGTTATGGTTAGTAGCAGGTACGGTTATGGTTAGTAGCAGGTACGGTTATGGTTAGTAGCAGGTATGGATAAGGTTAGTAGCAGGTATGGTTAAGGTTAGTAGCAGGTATGGTTAAGGTTAGTAGCAGGTATGGTTATGGTTAAGGCTAGTAGTTAAGGTTTTGTAGCAGGTAAGGTTAGTAGCAGGTATGGTTTAAGGTTAGTAGCAGGTTATGGTTAGTAGGTCAGTAAGGTTTTGTAGTATGGTTAAGGTTTGTAGCAGGTACGGTACATGGTCTAGTAGCAGGTAAGGTTATGGTTAGTAAGGTCGGCTATGGTTAGTAGCAGGTACGGTTTTAAGGTCAGTTAGTAGGTTGTGGTTACGGTTAAGGTTAGTAGCAGTTTTTTGTTTAGCAGGTATAGTTAGTAGCAGTTATGTTAGTAGGTTTTGGTTAGTAGGTCGGTTATGGTTAGTAGGTACGGTTATGGTAGCAGGTAGTGGTTATATGGTTAGTAGCAGGTTGTGGTTAAGGTTACGAGTGCGTACGTTTAAGGGTTAAGTAGTAGGTAGCAGGTACGGTTATGGTTAGTAGCAGGTATGGTTAAGGTTAGTAGCAGGTACGGTTAAGGTTAGTAGCAGGTACGGTTAAGGTTAGTAGCAGGTATGGATATGGGTAGTAGCAGGTATGGTTAGTAGCAGGTAGTTAAGGTCAGTAGTAGTTTGGTTAGGTTTGTAGCAGGTACGGTTATGGTTTAGTAGTAGGTACAGTTAAGGTTAGTAGCAGTAGGGTTAAGGTAAGGTCAGTAGGTACGGTTAAGGTGTAGTAGTACCAGGTAGTGGGGTAGTAGTTGTATGGTTAAGGTTAGTAGTAGTTATTGTTAAGGTAGTAGCAGGTATGGTTATGGTTAGTAGTAGTTATGGTTTAACATGGTTAGTAGCAGGTTAAAGTTAGTAGGTATGGTTAAGTTAGTAGCAAGGTATGGTTAAGTTGTACAGTTGTGTTTAAGGTCAGTGGTAGTTACGGTTAAGGTCAGTAGCATTTAAGGTCAGTAGTAGTTGTGGTTAAGGTTAATAGTAGTTATGTTTAAGGTCAGTAACAGTAGTAGTTACGGTTAAGGTCAGTAGTAGGTATGGTTAAGGTCAGTAGCAGTTGTGGTTAAGGTGAGTAGTAGTTACGGTTAAGGTCAGTAGTAGTTGTGATTAAGGTTAGTAGTAGTTACGTTTAAGGTCAGTAGTAGTTACGGTTAAGGTCAGTAGTAGTTGTGGTTAAGGTCAGTAGTAGTTACGGTTAAGGTCAGTAGTAGTTACGGTTAAGGTCAGTAGTAGTTCTGGTTAAGGTCAGTAGTAGTTGTGGTTAAGGTTAGTAGTAGTTACAGTTAAGGTCAGTAGTAGTTACGGTTAAGGTCAGTAGCAGTTGTGGTTAAGGTCAGTAGTAGTTACAGTTAAGGTCAGTAGTAGTTAAGTTTAAGGTCAGCAGTAGTTGTGGTAAAGGTTAGTAGTAGTTATGTTTAAGGTCAGTCGTAGTTACGGTTAAGGTCAGTAGTAGTTACGGTTAAGGTCAGTAGTAGTTACGGTTAAGGTTAGTAGTAGTGTGTAGTGTTATATAATATATCGAAGGTAAATCCTTGTGACGAACCTGTCAATCTAAGTTTTGGTAAGCGTCAGTAGCTGTGTGATTTGTTTTGGCACAGATCACCAGTTAAAAAAAGCGGTTAAAGGCCAAGAGTTGGTGAGCTGAGTGGAGATCTTATAAAGCACCACCTTCACGTATAATCAGCCATATCTACTCACTCTACCCCACGCCTTGTGATTAGCGACTGTTAGCGAGAGCAGGTGTATTGAGCAACGTCGTGTACACAGCACATCCCACACGCTCACACACGTTCTCCGCACTCTGCTGGTCCTGTTTTCCAACAGCAGCAAACAGGAAGCAAAGAGAAGAGGGTGAGGTAAACAGAGGTCATACATGTGATGTCACTGCTGGCACCAGTCACTGCAGCCACGCCCCCTGAGTGGCAGTGTTTAGGCTGAGAGGTGTTTGTGCAACTGACTGTACGAGCAGATTCAGCAGGGATTCAGAGCGACCTCTTTACGGACCGACCAGAGATAAAGACAGAGCGGCCGGTGGATCTGAAAGAAGATTCCTACTGGCCAGCTTCTCATTCCAATTTCCCATTTCCATCTTAACTTAGGACAAGTGTCTGTAAAGCACTCTGACCCGCCTATGAAAGAGCTGTATAATAATAATAATAATAATAATTTAAAAAATAATAGAAGAAGAAGAAGAATTAATATAATATATGTAATATATAAAATATGATATTATATTATAATAATAGTAAATATATAACAAAAATGAATATTTTATTATGAACTAAATTATTGTTAGTTATTTTTATGATTATTCTTATTATTGATGATATTATTATTATTATTATTATTATTATTATTATTAGTAGTAGTAGTAGTAGTTACAATACTCTGAAATTCCAGTGATATGAAAAGTGCTGTAAATTAATATTATAATTTTTGTAGCAATAATAATATTATTATTATTATTAGTAGTAGTAGTAGTAGTAGTAGTGGTAGCAGTAGAAGTAGTAGTAGTAGTAATAGTAGTAGTGGTACTAGTAGAAGTAGTAGTAGTAGTGGTAGTAGTAGTAGTGGTAGTAGTAGAAGTAGTAGTGGTAGTAGTATTAGTAATAGTAGTGGTAGTAGTAGTAGTGGAAGTAGTAGTAGTGGTGGTAGTAGTAGTAGTAGAAGTAGTGGTAGTAGTAGTAGTAGTTGTAGTAGTATAAGTAGTGGTAGTAGTAGTATTAGTAGTGGTAGTAGTAGTAGTGGTAGTAGTAGTAGTAGTAGTAGTAGTAGAAGTAGTAGTAGTAGCTATGGTAGTATGAGAAGTAGTGGTAGTGGTAGTAGTGGTAGTAGTAGTATAAGTAGTGGTAGTAGTAGTATTAGTAGTGGTAGTAGTAGTAGTGGTAGTAGTAGTAGTAGAAGTAGTAGTAGTAGTGGTAGTGGTAGTAGAAGTAGTAGTAGTGGTAGTAGTAGTAGAAGTAGTAGTAGTGGTAGTGGTAGAAGTAGTAGTAGTAGTAGTAGTAGTAGTGGTAGTGGTAGTAGCAGTGGTAGTAGTAGAAGTAGTAGTAGTGGTAGAAGTAGTAGTAGTAGTAGTAGTAGTAGTAGTAGTAGTAGTAGAAGTAGTGGTAGAAGTAGTATTAGTGGTAGTAGTAGTAGTAGTAGAAGTAGTAGTAGTGGTAGTAGTAGAAGTAGTAGTAGTAGTAGAAGTAGTAGTAGTGGTAGTAGTAGTAGTGGTAGTAGTGGTAGTGGTACGTAGTTAGTTAGTAGTAGAAGAAGTTCAGTGGTATTAGGTAGTGGTAGATAGAAGTCTAGATGTAGTGGTAGTAGTAGAAGGTAGTAGTAGTGTGGTAGTAGTGATCTAGTAATAGTAGAAGTAGTAGTAGTAAATAGTGTCTAGTGGTGGTAGTAGTCAAGAAGTAGTAGTAGTAGTGGTGAGTCAGTAGAAGTAGTTAGTCGTAGCAGCAAGTAGTAGTAGTAGTAGTAGTAGTAGTAAGTGTAGTAGTGTAGTCTTAGTAGTGGATAGTAGTAAAGTAGTAGTAGGTAATAGTAGTAGGGTAGTAGTAAGAAGAGCGGCCGGTGGATCTGAACGAAGA